>BSQZ01000051.1:812500-847500 GCA_033239005.1 Lamellibrachia satsuma
TCGTCGTGTGAGTTTCTGAACCTACGAAACCTTTCAACGTAGATATGGTATTCCACTGTAGCATCTAGGATAATCACCACAACCCCTATTCAGAAACCGCCACACAGTGTATTATTACAACATATTACAATAACGTAATTCTAGCCTGCACGTGTGTCATCTTCTACTCACGTGACATTATTTGACTCGCTCGCAAGTTTTTTTTGCAGTTTATTAAAAACCGCAATGGTTCGTTAAGACGACACGCGGCTTAAACACATGCGCCAGTCTTTGTCTCTATGCATCGTCGACAGAAATCTGACAGCCAACACGTCGACGTCCCGATGGGACCCGGGAAAGTGGCGCCTGATGCGCTTCCTCGGGCGGGCGGCCGGCGTAACGGGGGGAGACGGACGCCGTGATGGAAGGAGCAGGTGGCGACGGAGAGACAGGCGACAAACAAGACACGGACGACGGTCGCAGGAAGATGGAACTCTCGCTCGCTCGCCGCGTCGTGACAACATCGTCTGTCGCAGAAATCCTTCATGTCAACTCGAACACGGTCCCGCGGGTCGTACAGTCGTGTCTTGTCGTGTCTTGTTGTTTCACGTCGGTTCTGCTCGTGTCAGCCAACGACGGCTCTCGTCAGATATATATTTCGCCTCAATTCAGTCAAATACACACATAGTCTGGAACCTCGAAATGTACTTTATTTTATCCGTCCGCTATTGCCGTGAAGCGTTCAACAGCGACATTGGAGGCCTGAACTGGGTTCGCGGTTGTATTTGCGTGGTGTATCTGTAATACGTGTGTTTATAAACAAGGCTGACACATATCTCGGGGGGGGGGCGGACTATCGATAAGCCAATGGCTTCCTTGTTCACTTGCCATCTGGGTCTTTGCATGGGATGGCAATCTTGTTAAAATCTTGTTCAAACACCACCAACTAATCGTTTCCCCGGCCGCTCGCTTGCTCTGTGTATTCACGTTTTCCCCGCCCTTCCTCTCTTTCCTTCTCTCCATCGTTCTGGCGTCTAATCACGGAACTGGCGCGACCGCAGGTGACAGAAAGCGGTAACAACAGAAACCCGAGCGAGGAAGAAAATTAAAATGCCGCCAACCGCCGCCATCACGCCAACTGAAGCGCTGTCTACAGGGCCGCCACAATCATTTATAAATGGTCGTTGTCGTTGGCGGCCGACATGTGGCGACATTCATCAAGTCGGTGATTCGACAACCGTCGGCAAAGTGGAGAACAATGTTCGATGCGGCCTCATCAGATATGACGGGTGTCGGCCGAGGGACTCCATCGTGCAACATCTGACCGAGCCGAGGAAAACATGATCTGAACTGCGTCGATGTTTACAATTTATTTGCAACTGGCGTGCGACAATGCATGTGTAAACAACATCTCGGGTATAACATTCACAAGCGCTGTGAATACTTTTGGATAAGTTTTGGAGTTTGGTTTTCGCGAAACTGTACCTGAAGCCCGCCCCGTCGATTGTCGTGTGGGTGTACTTTACAGGCACCCGTACACGGCCGCATCATTACGTCGGTGTGTTTTCCCACGAGGGTATAACAACGTCTTGCCACAACTGCTGCCATGCACCAACGTACACTCAACGGACAACCTCATTAATATTCCAAAACCACACGGTTCGAGGCCAGTACGACCTGCATGGCTGCGTATAGCTCAATGTTCACACGGAATGTCGCTGTTTTGTACCTGGTTCTACGCACACACACACACGCACGCACGAATTCAGATAATCAGGTGTAAGAACTACCTCACTAAGTTTGGCATCACGAAGCATTAAATACAGTCTACGGCGAATAACTCCAAAATTGGTTTTCACATGTGAAGCATATGGAAGACTATACACACATGGCAAAAATCCGCACCGACGGCTTACAACGCCGACACGAAAACATACTTCGAAATAACACCGATATCAATCCGAGTCCCGACTCAGATAACTGCGACACGAATGCGTACTCCAACACTGAGATAAATGCTTCGTTACAAGACCTGCATGGTGGTGAACTACAGGGGTGAAACCACATTTGATATGCCAACAGGCCGCCATTATAACGTTTCTTTGGATTGCTGGCAAATGTGTCCAACGATTTTCTAAACAAATTCATACATTTATTCTAAAAACATTCACACCACATTTATTCTTTACTAACACATGTGCAGTGTGAAATTCGTTCAAACTACGTACCTCGTTTTAAAGAAAAACGCATCCAAAGCTGATACCCCTAAATTTCGGCCCAACCCGGTGACTGATTTTGAAATGTTGGTATATACGTTCTGCAGAATAGCCAGTGTAGTGATAGTCAGCGTCTGTCTATTGCCATAAAACGAAAGATCTAACACGTACAGAAAACACTGACTTTACCAACGTAACCGATGTGAAAGTGCTCGTATCGCGCGCAATCACCACTTTCCTAGGGACTGTATAAAGGCGGACGGGGGGGGGGTCCTAAATGTGGTCTGTGTCCTGCAGCCCGCGCATACACCCAGCGAGCGATCTCCACCACCGCTTGTAGACGACGGCAGAATGCCACACCGTCAAGACATCGGCGCCGTAACCGAAGCTGGCGAGCGACCGGAGAAACTCCCCGTAACACAATGACTCGGCCCGACAGCCACGGCACGCTATCGCCTCCGAGATCTGCGGCCCGACGCTGACGGAAGAACGACGCCATTGTGGTGATGCGCGCGGAGCACAACTGATTGTGTGCGCAAAACTATTTTCACTGCTCGCTGAGTGGATTTGGTTACGCTAATACGCGGGTGGAGAACCAACTGTGACGTCCGCAGCAGTAAAATTGTAATGAAAACGACCGTCAAAATGTTGACGGGTTGCAATGAATTGTAGGCTACAGACAGCGGCGGCGGTGACACAAGCAGAACCGCAGAAAACAATAAAAAACAACGGTATACCAATAACGCGAACCGCTCGCGAAGATCAACACGTCTAGGGTGACCGGCCTAGTTGCCATGACTCGACGGCGGCCGAGATGACTCGAGCACGGTTTGCGTCAAGTAGCTCGCCTATATTGCTGCGTGAAGACACGGTCTATGCAGAATATTCCACATATTAATAAGGGATAATTGACACACGCCGCCCAGGTATTCGTCCCGACTGCGGAAAACGTCAAGGGTCACGTCAAAAACGTTTTACACTGGTGCATCCGTTTAAAACTTATATCAAGTTATATAAAGTAAATATGTTATATATCTATAAATATATGGATCAAATTTGACAGAGATTTTGCAATGCTTATCGCACGCCTTCTGTAAGTTGGAAGAGTATATGACTATATAATATACGTACGTGTATATGTACGTACTTACATACCTACATACCAGCAAACATACAAACCTACATACATATCTACAAACATACCTACCTACATACCTACAAACACACATACCTACATACATACTTACCTACATACCTATATAGTACATACATACATATCTGGGCTAGCTATGATGTTGTAATCTGTTTAGCCATTTTGGCCAAATTGGCTCAAATGGTTAACTTTTGTTTAGCCAAATATATATATATATATATATATATATATTAATTATTGTTAATATAAAAAAATTCATGTTATATATATATATATAATTATATATATATATATATATATATATATATATATATATATAATTTTTATATATCATGACATTTTTTATATTAACAATAATAAAAAATACTAAGCTATGGAGCATTTCTAAATATACTAAGCTATGGAGCATTTCACATCACCAGTTAAAATTACAAAACAGTAACCAATGTCTGATAGTTTGACACGTTCCCTAAAAATAACTTATTTGGAACGCTCCCTCACAGCGAGCAGCGCCTCCTATACAATAGACGGTCGCGAGTCCCTAAAACCACAAAAGCACATCGCCGTAAATAATAAACCGCTCGAGAGTCGACCGGTCTCCGAGGGCACGTCTCACCGACCGACGGCCAATGCGTGTGGACGGCCGGTCGACTCCAATCACGAGTTGGACCGTCAGCGAGGCGGCGTCTCGGTCCCCGGGGTGTGAGCCACGTAACGCCGGGCCCTCCCATTCCCGCCGACCGCTGGTGGACGGCGTCGACCGTGAAATCCGTTTGTGCAGCGCCCCCGCGGCGTCGACCGTGACATATCGACTAGGACAGCAGCTGACAGCCACGTCAGATATCTTAAAAACCGAGACGCGGTCAGAAAATTAGCTTTACAATTCCCTGACCGCATTCATTTAAATCACGGCGCAGTTTTCATTTAATTTCATCACCCTTTCAACATTACAGCAGAAATCACATTACTCTTGTTCAGTTATTGCTATGCATTACCGGTTCACATTACGCGTTTACAACGCCTATTGTTCATCCTAACTGAGCTCAAGTCATGACTGATTTCAATTAATGCACGAAGTAATGTGACACAAATGACTGGCATCCCTTTAACAGTTTAAAAGTCTTCCAACTCCATGTTACACGGGCACGTCAGACATCCTCAATTAAAAACCGATGACGCGATCAGAAAATTAGCTTTATATATATTCCCTAACCGCATTTATAAAAAATGAAATCACGCGGCGCAGTTTTACTCAATTCCATTGCCTTTCAAAACTGCAACAGAAACACACATTATTCTGTTACGGTTACTGCTATATTCATTACAGTGCTTTAATCACTATTTCTTCTGCATGATCATGGAATAATTTTTTGTATTTCCCCACTAAATGTGTGATATAATTATTTTTCCATATTTCTGAGTGAAAACTACACTTGGTGATTTGATTCTACGTATACACACATATAACTGAACATCCCCGTGCATGAAAGAAACATGTATATGTAAAGGAACACTGTCTAAAAAATAAACTGGTCTATAAGTCTATAAAGAAACGTCAATAAAGGAAGTGTCCATAGCGGAAACCTGTCTATGCAGTAACGTTTATAAATACCTTGTAATGTTAAACAGTTTAATTATATAATATGTTTAAATGCGTTGACTGTTGTGATGTGGTTCCGCATAGTGAACTTTGTTCCCTAATCTGGTGGCAGTGTCGTTTAATGCAAACACTTGTTTATAAAGAGACGAACATCGCATTTAAATTTAGAAATCGCGTTTTTAATATATATATATATATATATATATATATATATATATATATATATATAATGTGTGTGTGTGTATATGTGTATGTGTATGTATATGTATGTATGTATGTATGTATATATATATATATATATATATATATATATATATATATATATATATATATATATATATATATATATATATATATATATATATATATATATATATATATATATATATATATATTTTTTTATTATATATGTTTTGTTTATCTGAAAGTCGCCTTATTCGATTCTGGCAGATCTCTCGTCCATCACGCAAGTAATGATGGTGTACGTGTTCCGAAATAAAAGAAATCGCACGATGCGTAACTTTATAAATGGCGGCCGTGGGAAAATCCAACATTACCAGTGCCCCCGGCGACGTGTTTCAAGACAGACGACCAAGATTACCGACGCCACGGCGACTCGGGAAGCTTGGCGGCGACCAGGCTGAGTTCGTGGGGCTGCGTAAGGGATTACGTTAATCTGGATTAGTGCATGTAGAAGAGATTACGTTAATCTGGATTAGTGCATGTATCAACAGTCAGACATTCAACAATGGCCGACGCTCTGAAATACGGGATTGTCGCAACATGTGTCGCCGCCTGTAGACGGGCATGTCCTCGCGAACACTCGCCGTGACTGGGTTTATCTGATGAGCTGCTTCAATTTGTTGAGGGACGTCAATGGTCGGGTCAACACAATGGTATCGGTGTCGTTATGTCGCCGGCTGTCAACGGTGCACCGCCGGGTTATTGTCGTACCACGAGGGAGGGAAAGGGGGTGGGGCATAACAGGGGAAAGACAAGACGACTGCGGAGATAAAGAGGGAGGGAATGTGTAGGGTGGAAGGTGGAAGTGGACCAAACGAGAAAGGGACGGAGGGGGGAGGGAGGGGTGGAGGGAGGGAAAGGCGGGTGAGGCGCCACCGAGAGAGGGGAGGAGTTGCGAAGGGGAAGGGGGTAGAAACGGAGTGGCTGATGGAGGGCAGAATAATGGATGGCATACATGGTCGGAGACTGGGAATGAAGGATGGAGCGAGGATGTGAGTGATAAGCTATGGAGGGAGTGCTATAGTGACTTAGAGAGAGCGGAGAGGGGGGGAGTGCTACAGCATAGACCTAAGTTCTTTCTGCGTTCAAAATTAATCTCGCATGTATTAAATTTCATTGATCTAATCACGGAAGTAAAAATAAAATCGTCCGCGCCACCTGCACGATCTCGCCGGTGAGCCGACTTCAAATAAAATGCTAAATACGACCAAACAAGACATCCACCCGTAATCTAAGTCCCACCGATACACGTTCATTGTTTGCCTCTGTCTATCCGATCCTTCCGGTCGACTGCGGTTAGCCGATTTTCGTAATTGTGCTAATAGTTCTTAAGTTTTCTAAAAGCGCCAGCCCTTTTTTTCCGCGTCTTTGTCTCCGACGATATAGTTGGCATCGGCAAGCACCCCGCGAGTGCTATCTCTCCCGACGACGATAGTCTGTCAGGCGGCCGTCTTTGAACGGCTGAATCTGATCCGCCATCATTGAATTTTAATTGCGCCGTTTTGCGACTCGAGGCAGCCGCACAGATGGCCTGCGATAAAGACACCGCTCCTGGGCTACGTACAACGTGGGATCGGCTCGACCCGACCAGGCGTATGTAGTCAAGTAAAGACAAGCAATTTATTCCTCCACACCCTGGCATAGACGTTAATTCCAGCTTATCTGCAGACTGTATAAATGTTAGCAGGGTGAATATGAAAAAAGGCAAATATCTGAACAGGGCGGGTTACACACATTGATGAACATTGACGAACATTATTTGGATGCGCGATGAGCCAGTGGCTTCCATGTCCACTTGTCATCCGGGTATTTTACCTTGGATGGCAATCTTGTTCAATTCAAACACAAACGACATAAGACGAGCTGGCTACCGGAGAAGTCTCAACTGATCGGGCTGCGTCGTATCCAGTTAGATCAAACCATAACATACTCACAAGTAATATCGTTACATAATGATAATATTAGCACATTCAATGGCGTAGACATCAGGGCAAGGAGATCTATCCGTTAACTGTGAATATAGTTAGATAGAACTTATCAGCACACAATGTATTCTTTACAACACGTGTTTCGGATTATTTAACTAATACCTATTTTAAATTAGCAGGGTTTTTTTCTTGAAGATATTTGAGGTTTTCGAAGAGGTAGATTATTGCAGATTATAGACCAGAAACCAATCCGCCTCGCGACGAACTTCACAACATATATACTTATGGAAGTTATTGCTCTACGTGATGTCTCTTATAAGTTATTGCTATACGCGATGTCTCGTATAAGTTATTGCTCTACGCGATGTCTCTTATAAGTTATTGCTCTACGTGATGTCTCTTATAAGTTACTGCTCTACGTAATGTCTCTATAGGTTTATACCTGCGACACAATCTTCCTCAGTTCACTTTTTCGAGAAAAAAAATTACTTTGATAGTTAGAAAGAGTAAATAACCTGACGGCATAATAAAGGCGGCAACACTTAGCCACAGTCTTCAATTTCCGGTTGGGTCGAACAAAAACTAATTTAATAGTCATCCATCAAGCCATCAAGAGATAAAACGTTAAATCATATTACCAGCACCATCAAAAAGTACTTCGGGTGATGCAGGAATTATTACTGGGTTTAGTCAGTTTCATACCAAGCTGTATTTCGTAAACAGTCATAGCGTTACGATTAGGGTGTAGCAATAGGCCTATATCGACCTATCGCAATAGTCATAGCGTTACGATTAGGGGTGTAGCAATAGGCCTACATCGACCTATCGCAATAGTCATAGCGTTACGATTAGGGGTGTAGCAATAGGCCTATATCGACCTATGGCAATACTCATAGCGTTACGATTAGGGGTGTAGCAATACGCCTATATCGACCTATGGCAATACTCATAGCGTTACGATTAGGGGTGTAGCAATAGGCCTATATCGACCTATCGATGCATCGCAACAGTCAATGTGACAATGCAATACTATCGACAGTAAATTAAACTATCGATAGTTATCGTCGATAGTACATCAAACTATCGATAGTAACGATAATTGGCAAAACAATTCAGCAGGACTACTTGTGGCACTGTAATAACAGAAATAAGCATGGTTTTTCAACTATATTGGCTATTTTTTTATTTATTTATCGACCTAACATCAATAATTGTCAATTAGAGCAGCGTCATTCATCAATTACGTTTTTGGGACTGTTTTCTTGGCTATCGCAATACTATCGCGAAAGTTATGAAACTATCGCAATAATAAAACCATCCGTGATAGCCACTCTTAGCTATGATACCCTAAAATGGAGACCAATCTCAGTGGCTATGATGCACTAACTAACGTCTCTCCAGCCTTGGGCAGCGACGACGCCAGCACCGCTCACACGTCAAGCGTTTTCGCTTCAAAGGCCGCCGTCTTATCCACTCGACTACGTGGGCGGTACTTCATTGTTCCTAACATAATACTTGCAATGTAATGTGTCAACTGATTATGTCACGCTTAGACGTGCATATCAGTATAAGTTCTACACGACGTTCCCTAATCAAATAACTCGAGGTATGTCTGGCGGCAGCTAGACTAACAAGACCAGTTACTACATCAAGCGGCTCAGAAAGTTCACCGCTTACCCCAACGACCGAGTTTACAGCGTTTCGGGTCCGACTAGACCAACGTGACGTCGCACAATTAGTACTAATTGCGAAAACGACAGCCACCGTCTGGAGGGACGCCGAATCTCCGCCGATCACGACTGATCAGCATCGACGAATGTGCCGTTATCTGCCCCGATTATCGCCCACTGGTTATGGCAGCCTGCCAACCGGCGGACGGAACCTGATTGATGGGGACGAGACGTCGTAACTCAGTGACACGAGTTGCGAGTGAATGGTCGGCGCACGGCCCGCCAGCCAATTACCCCGCGCTAGATCACCGACGTGACGCCGGGTAATGGCGACCGGGCCCACAGTCTAAATGCTCGCAGATGTAACGAGGCGAGTCGCTCGTCTAAAGCCACTTTGCAAGGGCCGGTAATCGTAAAGCTGCGCGCACAGTTTAACTCGCCAGATGTTCGGGAGAACGATGCATTGAAATCTTGTCGGAATTCGTTCGCATTAAAGCTGCTGTAACAGCCAACGGACTAGCAACGTCGAGAACGGGAACAGTACAGGGTGTCCTGTTGACGGGCTACAGAGGGCTCCAGCATTGTAGGTGTGGCACAGTCGAAAGAGCTTCAGTGTTGTAGGTGGACTACACCAGAAGAGGGCTTCATTACTGTCGATGGGCTAATGTCAAAAAAAGCTCCATAATGTAGATGGACTTGAGTCAAAGAGGGCTCCAGAATATTAGATGGGCTAGAGTCAACGAGGATCCAGAATTGTAGATGGACTTGAGTCAAAGAGGACTCCAGAATATTAGATGGGCTAGAGTCAACGAGGATCCAGAATTGTAGATGGACTTGAGTCAAAGAGGACTCCAGAATATCAGATGGGCTAGAGTCAACGAGGATCCAGAATTGTAGATGGACTTGAGTCAAAGAGGGCTCCAGAATATTAGAAGGGCTAGAGTCAACGAGGATCCAGAATTGTAGATGGACTTGAGTCAAAGAGGACTCCAGAATATTAGATGGGCTAGAGTCAACGAGGATCCAGAATTGTAGATGGACTTGAGTCAAAGAGGACTCCAGAATATCAGATGGGCTAGAGTCAACGAGGATCCAGAATTGTAGATGGACTTGAGTCAAAGAGGACTCCAGAATATTAGATGGGCTAGAGTCAACGAGGATCCAGAATTGTAGATGGACTTGAGTCAAAGAGGACTCCAGAATATTAGATGGGCTAGAGTCAACGAGGATCCAGAATAATTGTAGATGAACTTGAGTCAAAGAGGGCTCCAGAAGAATTATCCTCCAGAATAATAGATGGGCTAAAGTCAATGAGGGCTCTAGATTTGTAGATGAGCTACAGTAGGCTTCAGTGGTAGAAAGAGAGAAAGTGTGTGTGCATTATGACCGCGACGTTGTAGGTACTTCCAGCCCCGGGCAGCGACGAAGCCAGCACCGCCCACACGTCAAATGCAGTCGCTTCAAAGGCCGCCGTCTTATCTACTCGACTACGTGGGCGGTACTTCATTGTTCCTAACATTATACATGCGATGTAATGTGCCAACTGATTATGTCGCACTTTGACGTGTGTATCGCTATCATTTCAACAAGACGTTCACTAATCGAACAACTCCAGACATATCTGGCGACAGCTAGACTATGTCCAGGCCTCAATCCCGTACACGTGTGTATGCGTGTCCATAATATTACGTGCATACTTTTAGGCAAGACAATATGCGCGAAGCACGAGTGACGTACGACTCAGAACCGGACTGAAGAAACAGGCAACTAGATGGGACGATACTATAGCTCCACCCCACAAGGCAGAAATGGGAAAATGCCTTGGCTCATCCCGTAAGAGACAATAGATGAGGCCGTTCGACTCGCACCGAACAAGAAGGAAACTACCTTGACAAGGCCCGACGCAGCAAGTGCCACTGCTGAAGATGGCTGCGATGTGCCCCAGCCCAGGGTAGTCAGGGGACGAAGACACATGGCAACTGTTAACTTCATTCTACTGAACACGGACACACCTGCGACCGAATACACTCCATTCTTTTCGACTCACCCGAGCGCCATCACGAGCCACTTGCCACTAATTGGCGACGAAACATCAACACGTCCTAATGAAAACCACTATTTTAATATTCCCTTTGAGCGCATCCTGCGCGCGCTCGTTAGACACCATTCGTCCCAAACCCATCGATCTCCCGTCTTCCCGCCGTCAGCCATCAGTCTTCCTCTGTCGCGGGTTCGCGCAACCTGACCCAAGCGCGCTATTCGTCATAGTTAATTATTAAAGGGCCGTGCGTGGGTCGGTCGACAACGTGTTTGTCGGCAGCCCCGCGAGATGTTCTAATTAGCGACACGAGGTGTCGGAGGAGGCCGAAGCCACCGGGTCATCCACTGGTGTCGGCGTGTTAACTTCGCGTACATATCGGACGAGTACAGAAGCCACCGGGTCATCCACTGGTGTCGGCGTGTTAACTTCGCGTACATATCGGACGAGTACAGAAGCCACCGGGTCATCCACTGGTGCCGACGTGTGAACTTCGCGTACATATCGGACGAGTACAGAGTTCTTATAGCGCGAGAGTATTTCGGTGTACAGTTTCGATGTTCAAGTCGACCGCTGGAAGTCCGGTGGCCTGTGATCACATCCTCCAAGGCCCAGTGGCAAGGCAAGAGAAAGGGAGGTAGACAGAAGAAGAATTGGACGGACAATATGGAAGTATGTATATAACTTGACTCCCATGAGACGTCGCACAAGGGACCGGCAAATGTGCAACGGAGATCGTCATGGAAGCTCCAGTGACCATCACGGTTACGGGATGTATAAGTAAAGTCCTTTACCCCTGCAGTATGCCTGTCCGAGTGAGCATCTCCGTAAATACATAAAGGTCATTCTCGAGTGGTACAATTTCGCGGCAGCCAACAGCAACCATGCAGTGCTGTTATTAACATGTTTGTTTGCATGTTATTCCGACTGCTGGTAACCGTAAACAATGTACAGTCAATGACTGAGCCGTTATTCAAACAACACGAAAAGACCAGTAGGCTGATCATTTTATGGTTTCAGAAATACCTACTCAATGAAACAATGCAGGAGTAGCAAGCCAATTACTAATTGTTGTGATGCCCCATTGGGGTGGCTATGGCTTCACACATTCCTAGCACACACAAAGGGCATGGTTTCAGACATGTGCAGGAAGACAACAAATGCTATCTTACAGCAGGAGTGCAACATGTATTGAATTCAAAGTAAGCTCATCACACCCCGCCATAGTTTTATTTGAGCACTTCACAACTTCTGAGCTTTTTTCCAATTGCCACATGGTAACGTTGCCACGCAGACCCTTTGTTCACATTTCGACAAATGTTCTCCCCTCAGATCTTCAAATGGTGTAGAAATGTATGTTTAGCTGCTACAAAGACTGAGTTCATATACAATTCTAGGGTTGGACTGAGGACCACATTGGAAATAAAACCAGATCGCACCAGCACAAAAAAATGAGGTTCAATTCATTTTCTTTCAATTCCAATTCCAATTCAACTTACTCAAAATCTTTTAATTCAAATTCAAATTCCGCTTGGTGACAATCTTTCAGTTAAAATTCAGGAACTGAATTAAATTGAATAATTCCAATTCGTGTTTTAATTCACCACAGCCCTGGCTGTTAACGAACCTTTGAGAAACAAAGAAGATAAACACGGATATATCGTTGCTCTGCTGGCTGATGCCGTCAACAACCTCAACCATGCAGTCCGTGCATGTCCTCTATAGCATATACAGATAGAAACGTGTCCGATCTCAACGGACGTCAGCCAAATTCACTTGACAGAACGACTGATGCACGAAACGTCGTTTCCTGTTGGATTAACGCCATCGGAACACAGCGGCAATTAAAGTCGGCATTTGTCAAACCGAGTTACAAAATCTCGGTCCTCAGCAGTGAGCAGTGAAGCAACGGGAAATTCGGCGTACAGATTGTGGATTAGATCTGGACGTTGTCTGCATAAAACATAACTGGCAGTGGTGTATAGTACATCCAATATGGTCAAGCAACACAAACAGGTGACTTCTTGCCTGCATGTCGACATCTGGAATGATAAAGGAATTAAAACTCCACCCTTAACTGATTTAGTCCACCGAATACGGTTCGTTGTTGTCCAAGTATGTAGTGTGTGAATAGTTTAAGTGACATCAGCAGCCGGTTTAATAAAAAACGTACTTTTGTTCAAATCGTCGAAAGAATTGAATTTGGTCGTTAGATCTGGTAAGTTGCAAAGTCAGTACGGAGCCGACCTTTAGCCTTCAATATATTGAACTTGTCAGCATGTGTTTTTCGCGACAGTATAAGTAGAATCAGTAACACAAACAGCGAATTACGTCTAGATGTCTATAATATAAGTTTTCCATTTCACTTCACTTGATGTTGGGCCAAACATGAAATAATTTAATAGTTTGTCTGATGATTTCACCAAAACTACATACAAAAGTTGCACCAACGAGCTAGCATGTTGCAGTGGATACCATGGGCAGGTTTGATTTTGAAATGAGACGAACACAAAATCGAACTAGAGTTTGGCGACATCATCTGGACGAACGGTGGGTTTGGTGGAACCGGGCGGAATGGCTGCGGATTAAACACGAATGAATACGTATTACTCAGTTTACGTCATATAGTTCGTCGCAAGGATTCTGCTGTACTTCCCGCGCGCCTTTGTTTCAGAGTCGTCCTCTCTGTCAGTCCAACAGTCTCCCGGCTAATCAAATTAGTTGAACAATCGCTCCTCGTAGAGCTTCCATCTTGTCCAATCCCGGTGATTAAACGGCTTCCTGCCGCCGAGCAGACGACAGGAAATGAGCACGTCTGAAGACTGACAGCTCATTGGCAGGCGCCACACTTGCATGTGTACGGAAGACTGCGACCATCCCGAGCGCCTTCACGAATACACTGGCGGCAGTGCAAAAATCAGACATATACGCAGCGAATATCTGAATTTTTTATATTTTATTCAGAACCCGTCCTCCTGCCTAAAGTAGAATGTACAACGACTGTCATTGGTTTACAAGATATTGCGACACTGAATTTATTGGTATTTATAACATCTCTATTGGTTATACACACAACACGTGTTGCTATCGCGAACTTTCATAGCTTCATATTTTCGAATTGGTAATGAAATAAAATATGCCAGTTGTACGACATAATTATATTGAGATCGCTTTACAATAGCTATTGGTACATAAATCAATTTTCAACTTTTAATGCGATGCATAACTTTACAATAGCTATTGGTACATAAATAAATTTTCAACTTTTAATGCGGTGCATAACTTTTGTTATTGATTTATTATTTGGGTTGTCAAGTTTCCGTTATATACAATTACTGACGGTTAATACATATTCAGCATACAAGATTAAATATGAAGTATATAGCACTGTTAATTTAGATGTACTTTGAGATCGAATAATTCTGACAATTGGGGAATTTTTGTAATCATACAAAACAGCCAACTTATACATCATATTATTGTTATCATGATGATACTACTACGAATAATAATAATAATTATTATCATCATCATAAATACCAATATAAATACCAATAAATTAAGTGTCGCAAAGTCCCGTAAAACAGTTGTTCAGTTAAGCAATAAAAATAATTGAACATTCCCTTTAATTAAAATACCTTTCTTACTGTGTGCGTGCGTGCGTGCGTGCGCGCGCGCGCGCGTGTCCATAAGTTTCGTATAGGCGACTGAATTCCCCCACACTCACAACTCCACAACCACACTTTTGTGGAAACATTATTGCACTTTTCCACAAATTGTGCTACTGAAATAAACCCCAGCGAGGCTCCAAATTTTATAAATCGTTCCAGGCGCTGGTTTCTTGGAAGTTTACGAAATATTACACTAGCCTGCCAATGGTAAAAAGTACACTACTTTCATGAGACAATCTGTCATCGTCGAGTTCACGCAAAAAGTCGTCCCGAGTACCTTGTGGTACAGCGAGCTTCTTCGTCGTCGATCATCAGAAAAGGCATATGTTTCCCGAAATAATTACTTACATACATGCATATTAGAAATTGTATTGGAAATTAACTACATTGTTCCACATATCCGATGTTTCTTACATCCACCCGAGGCCATTTATCATAGGACAGTTTACACATTACCCTATGGCAGACCGATTAAACCTCTATACTGTAACCATTGAGCAAGCCATACGCAAAATCTGCTGAATCGTATAATGCCATCACGGGAATTCCACCACAGTCATTGTAGGAGATATCCACGTTTGCCGCTGAGTGAGCCGGTCATTGATTAGTTCCCATACATTCAGCAGAATGGGTATGAAAATATTGATAGAAATATGTTTTTCTCACTCAAGAAGGATAGCAGAACTAGAGGACATCAGGTAAAATTAGTAAAGGATCAATGTAGATTGGACATCAGGAAGCACTCGTTCTCACAGAGGACAATAAATGAATGGAACAAACTGTCTACAGATTGTGTAACTGCTAGCAGCGTGAATATGTTTAAAAACAAGGTTGACACATATATCAGGAGGGCGGGTTATAAGTAGGTGAACGTTGTTGGACTCTCGATAAGCCAATGGCTTCCTTGTCCACTTGCCATCTGGGCCTTTGGCTTGGATGGCAAATCTTGTTAAAAGTTGTTTACAACCTCGTGTTTTGTTCGGCCCATGTGTTTCCACGAGGGTTCTGTCGTGAAGGTCTGACGCACCTCGTATCATAATAAGGGCATAACCTCTTATAACTAACTATATGTAAGAAGGATAGATATATATATATATATATATATATATATATATATATATATATATATATATATATATAAAACATGAAATATTTTATATTAACAATAATTAATTTATATATATATATATATATATATATATATATATATATATATATATATATATATATATATATAAGCGAGAAAGAATACGACGAAGAGCAATTAATAGCTGATTCCAGAATTTAACTTAGTTGTGAAAGCCACTTAATAGAATGTGATTTGACAAGACTGGGTATCAGGCGACCATAAGAGGAGACCAAATAGAAGTTTAAAAAAAATTAAAATATTAAATGGTTATGAGGATATTGAGAGGAATATGTTCTTGAAACCTAAAGAAGGCAGTAGAATTATAGATGACACAAACCAGCATTAGGTAAGGAACAGTGTAGGTTGGACATAAAAAAGTAAATTCATTCTCACAGAGGGTGATAAATGAATGGAACAAACTGTCGAACGATTGTGTTAATGCAAACAGCTATCTGATAAGAGCAGGCTATACATAGATGGTAAGGGCAGGCTATACATAGATGATTAGGGCAGGCTGTACATAGATGGACAGTTGTTGGACTCTCGATAAACCAATAGCTTCCTTCCAGAACGTGTAGTTTCGGGTGGCAATCTTACTAAATCGTGCTCAAAATCCATACAATAACTGCCCAGTTCCATCGATATCTCCAGCACAGCATCTACGGCGAATCGTCGGCGTCTTCAAATGAGATGTCTCGGCGAGGAAACGACAGACAACAAAGCCAACATAATGACGCCGGACACTTGGCCACTTACTGCAGTATTTGACAGGTCAGACGTAAGTGGCCGCACTGACCACTGTTACACCGTAATGACCACTGCCGTAGGTCGCAGCAGAGTGTCGTTATGTTGACCGTTACGTCAGATCGTTTGAAGTCTTGACCGCAGTTTGACCATAACGTCAATACTCCCCAGCACCAATACGACTTCCTAAGTCCTTGTTCCCATGTGAAACCCTTTCCCAGTCAATTATCCCCGATGTGCCCGGTATGGCAGTGAGTCGATGCGTAGATAATCCCCCTGGGAAGGAGCGGGCGTGCTTCTCGTGGGACGCGGTTGAGTGGAAGGGAGGGCGACCGATACGGAGCGTGTCCCGCCTGTGGGCTTCCCAACTCCGAACCCGCACTGCTCCCTAAACCAACCCATCTCCACGGGCACTGCTTGGGAAACTTCTCCTGCGCAAAAGTCGGAGCTGTGGGGAAAGCACGCACGGCCAGCGAGGGGGTTAATTGGAAGCGGGCGGCGGAAACGGGAGAAGAGAACCAGAACGAGGCGAGATACCCGAGTTAATTCGATAGCGGGAGAAGAGCGAGGGAAACGCGGAACGGGCACAGATCTGCACGCGCGGTCTTCTTCGGACGCTTGGGAGGCGGGAGCTGCATGACCACGGTCTCAAAGTAAGATCTCAAGGGGATTAGTATCTACGTTGTCATTTAAACAATGGTCGGGAGAAACTTGGAAGGAAGCAGTGTACAGACCCTTCGAGGATTAATAATCGTAATAGTAACGAGTACAAAATTGTCTGGCACGTGTGGTTCTCAGGGCGCCTCGGTTTTCACCGTCACTACCACTACTTAAACAGTTACACTGGCTTCCAGTTTCTTACCGAATTAATTTTAAGCTGTCCACTCTTGCATATCGTGCTCTATCTTCACAACAACCATCCTACTTGGCTAGTCTCCTGCATCTTTCAAATATCCCTAGGCAGCTAAGATCATCAACTTCACAACAACTTATTGTACCTAAAAAAAACTTAACTTGGGTAAACGTGCTTTTTCTATCGCTGCGCCTAGGGTCTGGAATGAACTCCCTATCACTTTGAAAACATCAGAAACTATTGCTATTTTCCGAAAAAAAAACTCAAGACATATCTATTCCAACTTGCGTTCCCACCATAAATGTTCGGTTGTCCCTCGTTCTGATACTGACTTTTGCGCGTCCCTGTTTACGATTACGCTTACTGATTCTGTTTTGTCGCGTATCTGAGTTCAGGTTCCTGAGGATATAGGCGCCATAGAAGTCAATTATTTTTATTAATAACATAAAGGATAAACCTCGAGACAACTCGGTATGATTCATATATATATATATATATATATATATATATATATATATATATATATATATATATATATATATATATATATATATATATATATATATATACCGTTGTAAATAGCAAAGTACCCTCCCCATCTAGACCACCTGGGTCTATTTAAAATATTTATACAATTACTCACATGTTTGATACAATCATTAATTATCAATGTCATATACAACAGTACACGTTTTCTAAGACCTTATATATATATATATATATATATATATATATATATATATATATATATATATATATATATATATATATATATATATATATATATATATATATATATATATAATATATATATATATGTATATATATATGTATATATATATGTATGTATAAATATGTATGTATATATATATATTATATATATTATATATATATATGTGTGTGTATATTATATATATATATATGGAGTTTATATATATATATATATATATATATATATATATATATATATATATAATTTAATCATTTGACTATGCATGGAGCTTCCATTTTATGTTCAGTCGAGACACATGATTTAATTAGACCGACACATACGCATAACGTGTTTCACTCAGCGGCCATGAAATTAAAGTCTACCCAAGAGTCATGAAAACGGCTGGAAAATTCGTATAGTAAAACAATACATATCGTAAAATCTGTTATAGTAAAATCGCGATAAACAAATGATGTGATACATAATATGATTTAACGAAAAAAAATGGCTTAATTTTATACGTTTAACAGCTTAAACGAGATCCGCCCTCATTAGGACATCCGGCCACTGTCATAAGCTCGCTATTAAATGCTCGTCGCCGCCATAAACAGCAAACGACCACGAACAGTATAGTAATTGTGGCGGAACAAAAGATCACTTTGTTCATTGGCTGCCCGCTGCGTGGCGCTGCCGCGGGGCGGTCCCGGCACTAATGTCGTTTGCCCATCTGCTGCGGCACGCGGCGCGAACGTGCGATACCCTTATGATTGCTAATGGTATTATTAATTAGCGAATCGTAACGTGTGTTGACGGCGGCAGCGGGAAGCGATCGCGGGCATTGTGGGGCGTAGCGACGGCGACGAGAGGCGGAGTGGTACAATGGTCGGGGTGTGAAAGTGGCTGCGCGGACGAATAAAGGCGGTGCTATCTCCCGCTGCGCCGAGTCATCTTCGTCGCACCGGGCCGTGATTTGTCGCGGAGTCGTACCGAGTGTGGCGGCTCGCGGCGGCCGCACTGTGAGGGGCACGGCTATGACATGACAGGTTCATGCCCGGGTTTGTTAGCGGCAAATCACGCACACGGCCCCAGACATTCGCCAGCACCCGGCAGTGCTGATTGTGACAGCCAACATTGCTCCAATATTCGTCCCGTTACTGGACATATACTTTAGGGGTGCAAAAAAAATCGAACTGTCGATGCAACAGTCCATGTGACGATGCAGTGATATCGATAGTAAATTGAATATCTATTATCGAAAACTATCCATGACGATAGTTATATATCGTCGATAGTACAATTATCAATAGCAACGATAGTTGCAAAACAATCAGCCGGGCTACTTGTGTCACTATGGTAATATAAATAAACATATTTTTCATCTATATTGGATAATTGTATATATTTATTGACCTGACATCAACAGTGGTTGATTAGAGCAGCGTCATTCACGTATTCAGCACGTTTAATCAACTACAGTCATCTTGATGCTACCACAATAGTACAACTATCTACACTAATCCCCCCTAGTTTACTTGTACAACTCTGATCACGAGAACTAGTCCGATACAACACATATACATGAGCCGTATTCGCAACTAGATGGGACGAACATGTCAAATCCATACAAGGGCCGA
Source organism: Lamellibrachia satsuma (assembly GCA_033239005.1). Taxonomy (NCBI): domain Eukaryota; kingdom Metazoa; phylum Annelida; class Polychaeta; order Sabellida; family Siboglinidae; genus Lamellibrachia; species Lamellibrachia satsuma. The sequence goes on from BSQZ01000051.1 coordinate 832,071, forward strand.
ATTGTCAAGAACTGTCAGAGTTCGATAATCCATAATACACATAATATATATGAAGACTTCTGAAATAATGCGAATGTTCAACCTTTCTAATAAAAATCAGCATGGCGTATTTAACAATTACCACCGACTCATGCAGCGTAAGTTAGTCAAATTGATCACCGGAAAACATCGCAGCGCTTATTTCCATAATATTTACACAAATCACGCTCCGCTTAACGGGCAACAATCGTGTTAATATTCGTCGAGGAGGCGCACTAACGGCGCCGAGGAAACGGCGGTGTGCCGCCAAATGTAAGCATCGATCACCCGCCTCGAGTGTTTTGTCGTCTGCCATGTCGCCACAGGATTCATTACTTCTCTTAAATATGACAAAACGCACCTTTTATTCATAATACGTCAAACTATTGGTCGGTAATGTACGTGGATTTAATGCAAATGTTACATTTTGCGGGATAATTTTACATGTACAGTGCGTAGGACGTTAATGCGAAGTGTGTTCTACCAAGGTACCAAGCCTTATCGTTTCAATCGTACAATCTTGTTATATATAAACTATGTCTGACATTTTGATCGTCCAAATGTGTTTTAATGAAACACAATTATTAAATACAATTTCACAGTGTTATATCGACCTAGCCGTTCAGCATGAAATAAAAACATGGTATATATATATATATATATATATATATATATATATATATATATATATATATATATATATATATATACATACACATACACATACACATACACATACACATACACATACACATACACATATACATATATATATATATATATATATATACTCGGGGCGAAACATTGTAATTAAACAAATAACAGTAAAATTATATTAATAAATTGTGGTTTATTTAAATACACCTGGGGGGTCGAGATGTCGGAACAGGTACAGGGCGTATCATTTATACTATATGATATGATTTTACGATAAAACTGATAAAACTGTGCACCTTTAAAGCGGGCACCTGACCTAACGGAAGTGAAACTCAAGATTTTCAGTAGTAAGTGTTAAGTTTTAAAACAATGAAATCTACTTTCCATAACAGCTTGACAAAGCAGTCATCATGCACTTACACACATATAGGCTCACCAGTACACGTGGCTTATCAAATAGTTATCACAATGTATGATTTCTTTAAACAACGTATCTGTTTGTGAGCCTGATGAGTGATTTGTAGAATGTCTTTATCTTATCAAGATGTTTAATGTCGATGTATATCTGACCCAGGGCATTCCAAGCCAGGAAGAGTGCGTGGGAAATACACACCATACGTACAAATGACGGCAAGTAGTTAGAGTTGGGCCGACGACGCCGTGACGTCAACATGTACGGATGGCAGTTTGTTACGTAAACAAAACGTCAAACTAATGTCAAGTTGAAACAACAGCACATAACCACGTACAAATGAGTACACTGATATGATTGATGTCGCTATCGTTGCTGGTTTATGTCAAACTGTATTACTGTTGTTCATAATCGTTTATATGTTCGTTCCGGTGATGTTGCTCAATCTCGAGTGCATATTCGCCCAAATCTCAGTATAACTACTGTTGCTCTACAATATTTAAATTTGTTTAAGAAGAGCTAATATTGCTCATATTATTGTGCTTCTGTCTTTTGTTAGCTTATCTAGACCACTTATTAAAAATAAAAAAAAACATGTTTTATAACATAAATGACGACCGTTAAAAAATCTTATTACTTTTATGTTACTAAATCAGTCCATTTAATACAACACTTACCAACAACACGAAGAGCATATGTACAGGCATCTGATAAATTTGTACAGGCCTCTGATAAATATGTACAGGCCTCTGATAAATATGTAAAGGCCTCTGATAAATAAAGGCACCTGATGTTTCTAACGTAACTATAGGGTGGTATGGCCGTGGAGGCTCCAACCAAAACTATACATCACCAGTGAATCACTGACGTGACATGATATACACGCACGCACGCACGCACGCACGCACGCACGCACACACACACACACACACACACACACACACACGTCATCGAGTCAACCCCAGCCGCGACCAATCAGTGTCGACTTTCGGAAGCTCAATCTGGCCGCGTTCGCAGCGTCTTGCGCTGTCAGAATTTGACACCGAACGTTGATCGTTTTGACAGCGGCGTCACCACTAATTCGCCCGGGTCACATGAAGCATCTACCCGGTGGCTGGTTAATTCTTGACTCGGCATCGCATCTTCAGATACATTATTTGAATACGTCGTTCCAAGCCAGTCAGCGAAACGCGGGCGGTGTGGATTAGCGCGTGTCGTAAATAAACTATCAAATCACTCGAAGCGGTCACATAAAAATAGGCGACCAAGCAACATAAAGAGCGAGATATACCACTATACTACCGTTTGTTTTTATAAACGTAATTTAGTATCTATGCCGGTAATCACTGCACACAATGCACGGGTTATTATTTCATTCGTAGTTGTCGGTCATAAATGCACACGTCGCCGATGCCAGTGCATGGCTACTACCGATCACTGCTACCAAACATCACTACCAATCACTGCTACCAAACATCACTACCAATCACTGCTACCAAACATCACTACCAATCACTGCTACCAAACATCACTACCAATCACTGCTACCAAACATCACTACCAATCACTGCTACCAAACATCACTACCAATCACTGCTACCAAACATCACTACCAATCACTGCTACCAAACATCACTACCAATCACTGCTACCAAACATCACTACCAATCACTGCTACCAAACATCACTACCAATCACTGCTACAAAACATCACTACCAATCACTGCTACCAAACACCACGACCAATCACTGCTACCAAACATCACCACCAATCACTGCTACCAAACATCACTACCAATTACTGCTACCAAACATCACTACCAATCACTGCTACCAAACATCACTACCAATCTCTGCTACCAAACATCACTACCAATCACCGCAATGGTTTTCGTTGGTTAACCGAAGGACTGTTGCACGGGACATTGCGACACCGAATGTATTAGTATTTAAAACATATCGATTGTTTAAAAATAATATCCAAACAACACGCGTTATCACCGTGACCTTTCAACCATTAGAAATGTCAAAAACACGATTTGGCAATGACATAAAATTTGCCAGTTTTACGACATACAGCTCGCTTTACGGGAGTTATCGGCAGACAAATAATTCTTCACCTTTTCATGTGAAATATAATGTTTTTTACCCGATGAATTACTGGTCTGTCAAATTGTCATTTTGTACACCCACCGTACGTCCCTTTAACGCTGCCTTTACGACGCCGGCATATCTACACTTGAGGCGCTCGTAAAATTCGCTGTATTAAATGTAATATCATAGAATAACGATCATTGTCGCAGACCACACATAAGAATGGCATAAAGAAGGACGCACGACGACAAATACGATTTCTCTTCGTCAATTTGACAAAAATAGACGTTGTTGAACTAAATAATTTCGTAGTAAATCGGCCTTATTTTAAGAAGTGTTTCACATATGATTCGAGAGGGCAGTCTTTGTTTCTGGACAGTTCACATTACTTCTGTCGGCGTCGCTAGCGGTGTCAAGGTGTTATCAGGAAGTACAACGAACACGGGGCAACCGCACACGACGTTAGCCTTAAGCTACCGACTTCCGGTGTAGTACACGTCGCGCCGTCGGCAGATCTCTACTTCCGGGTTGATGTCGTACGAATAGATGTGCCAGTTATTTTGAGACGGGACGGTATTTTACAGGATTTTTGCACTCTAAATGTTCTTATGAACAGGGGAAATCGCACATTGGTAAACTACGACACTTCTGCTGCGCGCACGAATACATTTCACTAGTTGCTAGTTGGCAGCACATGCACGTGTCAGTGACAGGAGGATCCCTGGTGTCAGTGACGGAAGGATCCCTGGTGTCAGTGACGGAAGGATCCCTGGTGTCAGTGACGGAAGGATCCCTGGCGTCAGTGACGGAAGGATCGAAGACAGAATCCGTTTTGTTTGAAATTGTAGGATTTGACGAAACCGTTACTGCGGGTCAGTGACGAGACAAACGTCAATACTCGAGGTGTACGGGTTTTATTAAAACCGAATCGTAATTGTTCAGACAGTGTGAAATTGCCTGACTGACTTTTAGCGTTGGTTTCATTGGGAAAACAATACTGTATACTGTACCCGACGGGGAGACGACCAGGGAGCGAAGGAAACACACAACCCACGGCGATGGGATCGTGGGAGACGCGGGAGACGCACCCGGGGTCGATTTCTGGCGACTGGCAGTCGCCGAGTGTGCCACTTAAAGAGATTTCGTCTTCGTTTACACGGACACAAGCCAGCGCCAGTGACAGACACGCAGCGCTAAACGAAGCAAGTAATCGAATTACGGGCTTCCGATTCCCGCGTAAAGTCTTCCGTACCAGACGCCGGGTAACGTCTTCATCCCCCGAGTCCCGACGCTGGAGGGTCTGCTCGGGTCGACGTGTACTCTCGCAGTCAAGCAAAAACGGCAAAGATACACTCTAAAAACAGATTGGTTGAGAAAACGACCAATCTAATTGGTTGGCCCAATATTGGTTATATATTGGTTGTTTTAACCAATATATTGGTCAACTAGTGACCAATACGTTGGTTGTCCGGTAACCAATCACATTGGTTACGCCTACAACCAATTGTTTTATGCATTATTGTTGCCTTATGCCGTGCTTATTGTGCAGTACAGCAACTTCAGACGATGTATTAGTACATTAGATTAGTAATATAATTGTTTGGCCCAATACAAGAAGTTTCAGTTAAATACTAGGTGACTACATTTGCTGAGTGGCAGTGGTCACGTGAGATGCAGGCAACTTCCTTTTCACAGCATGACTTTGAACTGACGAGGCCACCGCGTAGACACTTGGTAAGTGTCAAATAGTTTCTTAACCAAAAGTTTGTTTATATTATATAATTTTGGCATGATATGGTATATAAAGGAATATGCTATTATTTGATGTAACTTTAATGTAATGTATTAGTATATATTCATACATATGACTAGTTTTATTCTCAGGGGTGTGACCTTGTATGTGTTTAGTGATGGAGACGGGCCAAGCCCGCACGTATCAGTTTTCATATAGAGCTGGAAGCAGTACTAGGAGTTCTTGATGAAATATACCAGATCTTGGTTTATCATCATAAGGAGTTAGTAACTCTCTGTTAGCCAGTGTACATCTTGCTCTATGTTAACTGTAAAATGCGGAGTTGTAAGTAGTTAGTAAAGTTAGTTAGCAAAGCTTTAATGGAATGTTTGAAACTGATATATCATGTGTTTGACTGTGGAATGCAGAAATGACAAATTACCCAGTGACCAGCTCAAGCCAGCTGGGTGGTTCATAGCAACAGCCATACTCCACTAGATGGCAGACAGCAGTCAGTGTTAATGACTTTCAAGGATAGTCTACATGTACCAGCCAGCAAGATTTAACAAACTAAAATTGCTTCTTGTAGCTGTTTATTAGCTGTTACATACTATGTCATACATTCTTAGTAAAGTAAACGCGTGTAGTGAACTACATAAATACAATGGTATTGAGTCACTGTGGACTTGTGCAGCTGTGTTGCTATTTTCTATATAACGGGTAGTTTGAGTATTTAGACCTATTTGATGTCTACCAATTAGTACATTATATTGATTAATATATTTGGTAATATTTTTGTAGTTTCACCAGTCATCACTGATGGACAATTATGTGGAAGACAAGATGGCCGATTGGGGAATGCATCACATAATTGAGACATTCAGGGGTAAGTTTAAGTATTAACTTTTTGTTCAAATCCACTGTTCTATAGTCACCAGTCTGGCTATTTGACACTTCTCACTGGAGTACACATGGCATGTCTATCTTCGCAGCATATGCCACATCCGTAATTCAAAAACATTACTAACTTAGTAATTATAAATGAATATATAAATAAATGTACACATAATGTACTGGAATGTCGTCATGCTTCAGCGTATGATACTCCGTGTTCCTTGCTTATTCCAGAGTGGGACATACCTTGCTGCCTACCTAAGAAAGAGATGAGAGGAGAAGTGAGGTATGACTCGGCAACCTCAAATCCTCGCTCTTTGTGACACTGTCTTGGCGGCCAAGGAGTTATTCCTCCTCTGTGAGGATGTGCTCTATGAGGTGGACTTTTTGGTGAAGGCAGTCGACATCTGCTTCAAGGTCTTCTTTATATTCAATGCAGAGTACCCGCTGAGGCAGCAGACGTGTGGACATTCGTACAGAAGGGGCTTTTCAACATCACCACGCCATATGACGTGGTCACACCAAGAGAGATGGAACTTCTCGGCCACATTAAATGTTAGGACTAGAAATACGAAGCTGACATTGTTTTGTTTTTAGTTGTCATCAAGCTGCCCGTCTGCTCTATGTGCATTGTACTTGGTAAGTTAGTAATTGAAACAGACAACGAATAGAGTCATGTACTGCATGCCAGTTATTTGCCCTTACAAATGTGTACTCGTAATGTGTACTTTTGTGTGTACTGGAAAACTGAAATCAAGATCACAGTGTGACATCTCTTGAATTATTTCATGTAACACAATTAACAATTTACATTGTGCATATGTCACACGACACATTTTTATACTTTCATGACCTTGAGGGTTACTAGTACATTGACTGGACGTATCAGTTTGAGCTATTCTATCATTTGCCTTTGTTTGCATTGATTTTTATTGGCTTTAGTTCTATATCGTTCACCCGTAGTTTATAATGTATTGTATTTTATGTTAAAATCTTTAGAAACCGGTCGCGCGATATATCGCGCGACGGCATAGGGGTGGTCATATGTGGTCTGTTGCGGTAATTTCATTGCTCTGGTAGAGGGGTGTAGGGGATTGATCAATAGAGCAATAGCCTAGGCATTCCCTGTAGTAATGGCGTCGCAAATTTTTTTATATTAGTGTTGTTATAGCGTTTTGAAGATTGTTGTTGATAATTTGTGTTCCGCCGTAAAAGTAAGTAATGGCGCTGCGATCGCGCTTGATCGCAGATCCACACGAGGTGCTTCGAATTATTGATGATATGGAAGATAGTGAATTATCGAATGAAGATGACAGCGAGACTGACGAAGAAGCCGAAATATCGCTCGCTGTGACGCCTGTTCATTCGGACAGTGAGACTGAAACGATTGATTCGATCGATCCAATCCCAAGTGGAAGTGGAGTGGTTTCGACAGTTGTAGCTGCTGCTACCAGTGGTAATCTTCATCCTGAAAGCAGCAGTGACACTGACAGCTACAGTGAACAACAGCAAGGTGTGGCTAGACTGACTAGGTCTAAGGCCAGGGCAACGGCAACGACAGGCAGGCCCAGGCGAGGTAGGGCTACCGCTTCAAAGTCAAGACGTGGACGTGACCGGTCCCCTATTCACAGAGGGCGTGGTCGTGGACATGGCAGGCCTGTGGCTAGGCCTACAGTTCGTACTTTGTATAGAACAGGAAACAATGAAGATATTTTCTTCAAACTTTGCATCTTTGTGTAGTTTTTAGTGCAGTTTCTGAATATGTAAACAGTTTTCGTATGTGAGTAGTACTTTTTGTTATTGTCTAATAAATGTGATGATGTGTTGCCAACGATAATGATTGTCAGCCATTTTGAATAAAGTGTGATGTCTGACAACTTATAAACACAAATATTTCACAGTGACTGAATTCTTGAGGATATTACCTTTCCAAAAATGTATACATGTGTATTGAAATTCTTTATAGTAATGAAATGACATGCGTTTAAAGAATAGCATAGCAATTTCTTGAAAAAAATCCGGTCTCTAAAGGTTTTAAATGATTTAATGTCTCAGTACAATGCCGTCATATTACATGTTTTGCACCGACTTGCACTGACAACTTTGTGGAAAAAAACTGACATGATGTTCCTGAAATTAAATGCATGCAGTGATAGTAGAATGAACTCTAGCTTGTTGTCTATTGCATTGCCTAAATGGTATATTGTATTAATTCCACATAATTGATCCTATTCTAGACAACCAATCAATTGGTCATATTCCAACCAATATAATTGGTCCTAGCCTAACCAATTTACATTGGTTGCTACATGACCTAGATATATTAACCAATAACTTGGTTAAATTGACCAACATATGTTGGTTACTATTCTTACCAATATGGATTGGTTAAAAAGTTAACCATAAAAAATTGGTTGTCTTAACCAAGAGATTGGTTGGACACATATCTACCAACCACATTGGTTGAATTTGACCAATATCCTGGTCATTTTAACCAATCTGTTTTTAGAGTGTACGTTCTTAAATAGCGCCGTATCCAGTCCTTGGTTCAAAGCGCGTTACCCTTCACCCCCGGGCAGACCTGTTCACCCTAACGCCATCGCGACTTCTCTGGGAAGCGTTCAGCCACTTTAGTCAGGTACTCATTTATACAGCTGATTGAACTGTGACAACGTAGGATGAACGAAACGGCAAAAGCGTCGGAACGGTAGCAAGAGGTCTCGAACCCTGCTTCTCTCGACTGACAGACCAACGTTCTAACCGTCACAGCGGCCATAGCAGCACACACGAAACAACCAAGAGACGTCAATCTAATAGTAGCGCAGGTAATTTGGCGCATAAACATACATATACACAATCTGGTATTCTTAATCTATCAATGTTGGTTCAACGAAATTGTCCAAGCTTTGAAAGAGCAACAAGAGACTTCAAATCCCAGCCGTCTGGATTGACAGTCCGACTGTCTAACCGCTGCGCCACTGCCCCTATAACTTGGCACTGGTAAAACAGCGGACTGCAGCCCTGCGACATGTCACTAGTACCGAGGATATTATTCCATAAAACTTTTCAAAACATTTCGATTTAATTTGCCAAGAATCGCCACATCATATTGATGCAATCATCTCAAACTATTTCTTTTTATATAATATAAGTTAAACATCATTTTCTACAGCTTGTCGTAATGCAGCCAGTTAATCACGTGTCGTCATATCCGTTGTGTGTCGTGGCTATCGGCTTGTGACGTTTTGCACTTGTTAAAGAACCCGTTAGAACGATTCAAGACTACACGTAACATCAGAACTGCATAGTCCTATAGGATTAACTTTCACACATTGGTCTCACAACTTGCTATACCGCCGAAACATTATGTCAACGGCATCATGCATTTAATCAATCTCGTTTCTACTTAGATATTCGTTTCTGATCATGATGTACGTTATTTTACTTACACATATCGCGTCTACAATGCGGTCGGCCTAGCTGGCAACATACAAGAGAAACGCCATCTTTTACGCAGTAAACGTGCGGAACTGCTGGTATAGTCCGTGTTGAAGTATAGCCGTAACACGTCGTTGCTAAAGATGCGAAATCGCCATTGCATGCGATGAACGATATTTCTTTAGTTCCTTTTAAAAACAAAAACAAACCCATCATCTAAAAATATAACATTTCAGTTTCTTGTTTATTTTAACAACACGTAATACTGATCGAATAATTAGTTTTACGATTTTTATTTCGTGTTTTCATCTAAAAATATAACATTTAAGTTTCTTGTTTATTTTAACAACACGTAATACTGATCGAATATTTAGTTTCAACGATTTTTATTTCGTGTTTTCAGTTACATTCGCTGTGATATATGTACCATACTAAATGACACCTTTGCCAAGCGAATGGCCCGTGAATCGTACGAGACGTTGGCGGAACAGCACAGATAATTGGCCGCGTCAGATTATTTGAGCTACTCAGTATACGATTCGCTGGCCGATTCACTCCATTGCAGTCGATTGTCATTTGGTTTTGAACAATCTAATTTCCGATTGTTGTTTTACGCGCGATGACGTAAACCATACTTTTGTCGTCGTATAACGTGCGTAGCAGAGAATGGCAGCCGGGCACCGTAAGTCAAGGTCGGGTATCACTAAACTGGTGCGGAAGAAAATTCACCGACGATACGTTTCAAACAGTTATGCTTGACTTCGCCATCGCATGCACCATCTCGTAGGCGACGGCCGCGTCACGACGTAAATAGTTTGGTCAGTATCACGAACGTTCAATACGGCTATTAGTTAGTGTTGCACCCCATATCGCACGGCACGTATTGAACGCGTGTGTAATAAAAGTATTAAATGTTCGTGCAAAATTACAAACCGTCGGATCATATCATATTATATATATATATATATATATATATATATATATATATATATTCTGTCATCAGTTCGTTGCGTCTAACTCCAAGTATAACCAAGCATCCTGCACAATTACTTAAACACACATATTGCATAAAATATAAAAGAGTCGCGTATTGTCTGCACATTGCCCGTACTCATAATTCGACAATAAATACCAATAAACGTTGGAGTTAATTTGCCGTCAGCCCGTTATATATTTTCTTGCACCGTCAGCCAGCTACACTACATCGTCAGCCAGCTACACTACCGTCAGCCAGCTACACTACACCGCTAGCGTGACTTGCGTGCCAACTGCACGCGAGTAGGCGCCGCCGATTCCTGCCAGTGAGAAGACAACAAAACACGCAGTCAATTCACATGTTCGTTTTAACTTTCCCCCACGCCACACACCCGGAGATTTCAGCATTGGATCGAAAAAGAGTGACATCGCAACCGCAGCACACAAAACCAGCTTGCTTTCGACGTCAAACGTTGAACGCAGAGATAGACGGATGGCCCGTGTGCCGTGAATTACAACAAGAGGCAGTCTGACTTAGATAAAGGAAACCAAATAAAAACATATACAAGTGGTAACGTGAATCGACTGTTTCCAGATTGATCACCCGAACTTGTTGAGTTTTGGCCTTTGCTGTTTAAACTTCTTCTATACGTATAAGATCATGAACACGTTCACGGTTTCCAGCAGCATTATAATTGGTACCCGACAAGACCAGTGTTCTCTCAATAATAAGTACATGTGATACAACACACAATAGACGCCTGTATTTCAAGACGCCTGTATATCCCAGGTGCAGAGCACGGAGATACATCAACATAAAGGGTTAGGAAAAGATCGGTGGATCGGTTTTTACATATCATAGCTCTTCAGCGTACCAATCTAACTGGCTACGATTGGAATTGTTAAACCAAGTAGATACAGTCTAACTCCTTTGTTTTGGTGCGCCGGTGGGTTTGGATTTCCCGAGGATTTTGATTGTAGTGTATTGTAATGTATTGTATTGCATTGCATTGTAGTGTAGTGTAGTGTAGTGTAGTGTAGTGTAGTGTAGTGTAGTGTAGTGTAGTGTAGTGTAGTGTAGTGTAGTGTAGTGTAGTGTAGTGTAGTGTAGTGTAGTGTAGTGTAGTGTAGTGTAGTGTAGTGTAGTGTAGTGTAGTGTAGTGTAGTGTAGTGTAGTGTAGTGTAGTGTAGTGTAGTGTAGTGTAGTGTAGTGTAGTGTAGTGTAGTGTAGTGTAGTGTAGTGTAGTGTAGTGTAGTGTAGTGTAGTGTAGTGTAGTGTAGTGTAGTGTAGTGTAGTGTAGTGTAGTGTAGTGTAGTGTAGTGTAGTGTAGTGTAGTGTAGTGTAGTGTAGTGTAGTGTAGTGTAGTGTAGTGTAGTGTAGTGTAGTGTAGTGTAGTGTAGTGTAGTGTAGTGTAGTGTAGTGTAGTGTAGTGTAGTGTAGTGTAGTGTAGTGTAGTGTAGAGTAGTGTAGTGTAGTGTAGTGTAGTGTAGTGTAGTGTAGTGTAGTGTAGTGTAGTGTAGTGTAGTGTAGTGTAGTGTAGTGTAGTGTAGTGTAGTGTAGTGTAGTGTAGTGTAGTGTAGTGTAGTGTAGTGTAGTGTAGTGTAGTGTAGTGTAGTGTAGTGTAGTGTAGTGTAGTGTAGTGTAGTGTAGTGTAGTGTAGTGTAGTGTAGTGTAGTGTATTGTACTGTAGGGTATTGCATTGTATTGTATCATCAACTGACGACTCGCTACACTTCTACTTCCTGCTAACTTAACGCTGCCACGGAGCGTTGGTACCGCAACAGAGAACGTACTACTGCCAAAGTACTTCCTAACTCGTGGAAACAACTGTTCCTGCCAGTCTCTAGATGTATCAACGCAGGTGTGAAGACAAGACACGCACTGGCCTCGTGTTGACACACTCGACTAACGCAAGCGTTGGCGCAACATCGACATCTCCCGTCTATACCAGCACGTCATACAAAATTGCAGGTCAAAAGACCGTCGAAATGGATGACTCCACCACCTGTGTGGCAGATCTCACGGGGTGGTCCGAAGGCGCCAATTTGCTGACAGGTCACCATCAAAGTTGTTAGTTTACGTAACAGTTTTTACATATCTGAATACGTCGAAGTTATTTATTTGTAGTGTATTCAATGGAATTATAAAATGTGCACATTTGATTCATGCACGCTTTTTCCGATCTCGATTCACGTGCTCTAATATATGTATTTACAAACATGCACGCCTCGAGTCTGCGTATACGAATTTACTGGCACTACTAAAATATATGCTATTTTTTAAATACATGAACGCTCGTAATTCAAAATTACCCATAAAGAAATAATGCAGTACAACAACGTGGCACGAGCGTTTTATTTTCCTTCGGAAGGTTGCAGTTCCTACAGAGAAGCAGCTCACGAGATCACCCGCTGGTATCCTTTCTACAAAAAATCGAATTACTCTTTGTAGTTATTACGTACAATTATCTACAACGCTATACGCGAACAATTATGACCTAATTGTTCGCGTAGTATTGTACACAATTGTTGTGAACAATTGTACCAAATTATTAGGCACAACTGTTTACAACGTCATGCGTCTTTTCTACAACTGTCCGAAGTTGCATAATACAAGGACAAGGCCTCGTTAGATGTTACTGTAATTGTCAGTGTTACGTCGCAATTTCGATATTCGGAAAGAAGCCATCGAGCTATTGAGTTGCAGCACCAAGTACCAAGGCACAGAAGGATATTTCAGGCGATTGTACCGTTAGGTACCGATTATTGTCCAAAATGTTCAATGCTCTTCTAATACAGAGGTCAACACGAAATGTCCAAGTCAGAAATGTCAATAATTAGGTGCAGCATTTCGTAGAAGGTCCCGTCCTGACACCAAGTGCAATCCTCTGGTCTTACGATGCAGCACCAGAAGTCAAGATAACAATGGTTTGCATTACTGAACGTTAAAGAGAACGTATTCTCCATGATGGCGTTATTCCCTAAGCACGTGTTCCTTAAACTCAGATTAACACATTTCATGATTTAATTCAAATTAGCAAATGTCATGATTCAATGTAATTAATTATGTAGTGGTTACATTTCAAATAGGGAGGGAGGAGGGGGAGACATATGGATGAGAGATATGTAGGAAGCGAGAGGAAAGAGGTAGAACAGGTAATAGCACTCGACTAAAGAGCACCGGCCACAAATAGAAAGTAATGGACACATAAATGCAATAATTTAGCTGTTGATGATTGACAGAATAACCACAGTTAATGGCGATTATTACGCGCTGGAGCGTCCAAGAGAACAGACGGCGCATTGTGCACATCACAGCGCCGTGAGATCTTATCGCTCGCTCGCCGCGCCGCCAATGCCGACATAAACACCCGTCTCCGCGGCCGATACATCGTCGACCGGTGCCGCGACTGATGGAGGAGGGCGCGGGTCAAATGGCGCGGTTCAGTAAGCGCTCTGTTTGCATAAGAAGAATACGACGGCGGCTGTGATTTATCGCAGTCGGTCGGCGGCGCGGGGATGCCGTCAGCCCGTCGCGTCTCGTCGGCGCGCGCCCTCGGGTCGCCCGCTTTGAAGTGCCGCCCGGCATCGCGCAAACACACGCAACGACATCGGCGTTCCCGGCATATCAATCAGGGCTTTATACCAACATCCAATCGTCTAATACACACGGCAAAAACCGGCATCATGCGTACGAGACAGACACCGGTGGTGCGATAGATGTTTGCTGAGCCGGGGGACCAACTGTTATGACAGCGCTAGGAATGTAAAACAGTCGTGTTACCACGAACAGGGGCATGGGTCGAAAAAACATAGATCATCTCCAACTGTTATGATGGTTCCTGCGATGTCAGAAATATACCGTCGTATGTTCTCCGTCGGCAGTAATAATGAAAATAATAATACAACTTTCACAGCGCGTAAAACCTCGGAGGCGCAACATACAGTAACTATTCAGCGTTATAACAGGGTTGCGCAAAAGTCAACACCAAAGCGATGCACCTCCAAGGATTTAATGTGGAAATACAGTTCTGAAAAAACACGTCTTCAGAAGTTTACGGACGGTAGACAGATTCAGATGTTTTTTTTAACGATGAGGAGTTTTTTCCTGATTTTGGGCGCAGCTACAAATAAAACGCAACATCGTGTGTCCCTTCCTTCTATTCGTCTATATATGTCCACTACAGACTCCGTCAGCTCGCCTTTCCCCAGTACGAGATCTCCACGCAGCCCCCCGTTGTCGCAGTGATGTTTATTAACCATGCCCCAGTACAGCCGCCGCCGTCGACTCCGACTGCCAGTGTTGGAGTGATGCACCGGCAGTCACAGCGACCGACCGGCCACAACTGACTTCCAGTGTTGGAGTGATGCTCTGGCAGTCACAGCGACCGGCCGGCCACAACTCTTCGGCGGCTGTTTCCTCCATTAAATGCCGCGGCGCAGACTTCCAAACCGAAACATATTCACTACGGTCGGCCGTGGGTAACCAAATGTCTATTCGCAACGACAAGGTAATTGTGATTTACGGACTAATACATTGCACGTTTGCCGTCATTGTAAGTTCTTGTTACAAACAACGCTGCTTATTCACGCGCTATACGCGCGTGTGTAATTACTAAAAGTATTTCGTGAAAGCCACTAAACCGGCATTTATAAAGATTAGTGGTGCAAATAATTAACTAAGTAGTATTTAATTCATGATGTGTGCAGGTATGCCTCTAACATGTGTGCATATACGTTTATTTCACAAAATATATTCGCTAGAAACTGTTTATATAACTTATAACGGAATACTTGCTTTCGCCATTGATAGATAACTCGAGATAATATCGATAACATTTACCACTCATCTACATTTCAGTCAGGTGCGGTGAAAGTACATAATGGTTTATAGCATTTGTAAAATTATCATAGCTATATAAAGAAGAAACTATTATCAGAACAAGTAAAGTAGTTGAAATAAAGACCCACGTATTCACCGGCCATTTAACTTAAGATAAATTAATTTATATTGTGATGGACACTGCTAATATTTTCGCATAATCTGTCTTACCATCTCGTTGCAAATCGTTTTTACACTAGAACTTATGTTAACAGTTTTAGTTTTTCACTGTTTTATATTGTTTTATATAATAATAATTTACGTTATTGCACATCCTCCTCAGCGCATTGGTACACGAAGTGGAAACTAGCGCTGAATAAATGCAGTA
>BSQZ01000051.1:852500-1060000 GCA_033239005.1 Lamellibrachia satsuma
TATCGTTGCCAAATAAACGCCGCTCAGTTCAATAGACATAATTTAAATGTTTACCGTGGTCGCCATTAAACTGATAAATCATTTCGTAATTTACGATATGATAAATGACGCTGCCGGGCCATCTTTGTAAGTGTAGCCGCTCGAAAAGTTATTAATCGTGTGACGTGTGCAACTTACACCGTACATATGTGCAAGCAAAGTGAGCGGTGTCGTAATGTAAGCCTACAGTACGTATATAATAGTTAAAGTTATATTAATAGTTAAATGCATGCGTGCGCTGCCAATATGTGGAGTGTTACCCAGTCAGATCCTCCACAATATACAAAAGAAGAGGCATACTAATAGTTATTAAAGTCATACTACCGGTTAACGTTACATTGGTAGTCAAAGACTACAGATAGTTAAATGTATACTGATCACACAGTTGAAGAAATAAAAATAATTATTATGTCGCTTTAAAGGCACTGAATATACATATACAAATATATACATAAAATATATAATAAAATATAACAGGGGAATACTCGCGTCACAATTCCCGCACGGTCGGGTGTCGTCGGCTTCGCAGTGTTGAACGATTCCGCTTAATAAATATTACAGTTGAGTGACTTCTACAATGGCCGACTCTCCGCAAAGTCAACATCCTCCAAGTTCTGATGTGACGAGATAAAACCGAGTGTATACAGCAAGGGGGAGTATATACAGCAAGGGAGAGTATATACAGCAAGGGGAGTATATACAGCAAGGGGAAGTGGACTTGCCGAGCGGACTTTGTATAATCGCCAACGTTGAAACTATTTGTCGCCTTCCTATTTGTTTCCTAATTCATCATTCATCTTACCATACATCTTACCATACATCTTACCATACATCTTACCATACATCCGCTATATTTCCGTAGCCGGAACTGAAAATCTCACGACGCAAGTGTTTCTGCCCCCTGAACAGCTGTTTTGATTTGGCCAGATTGCGATATAGCGGGACAAGTATATATTTCTTGGATGGTACAGTTCTATTCCTGCATGCGCCTGGTCGTTATTCGAAACACTGAAACACTGCTAGCACCCACCTCGATGCTACGCACACGGCAAGTATGTAACAGGAACGGGAGAGTAAACATCAATCTAAAATAGCACCCACCTCGATGCTACGCACACGGCAAGTATGTAACAGGAACGGGAGAGTAAACATCAATCTAAAATAGCATCCACAGAAAACCGAGTATTGCATACAGGCTACAACTTCTTGCGTGGTTTAAACAACCGAATATCGTTAATTATGTTCCACTAAACAAACAGCTTATCGCGTCTCCTATAGCTAGTTAACAATTCGTCGGCAGCTGACACTGAAACGGTACATCACGTGACATTTTCGCAGCACTCGATTGGTCAATCTGTGTACTCCGCAAATACGACCCTATCCACTAACGAGTCTACGGCAGAAATATATTTCTGATATGCTCTACTATACATATCTCATTTCTGGGACTTTCCCAGCTGACGTATCCTCTATGTAAATTTAATCTTGAACATAACATCCAAATACGGGGGTTAAATAAATTTCACAGAAAAGGTCGTGGTTGAAGGAAGGGGGAATATAACGTCGCTGACTAACGGCTATAGTGAACGTGTCAACGTCTAGCGAGTTAACTACATCTGATGGAAGAGATTATCAATCGTTAGTCGTACAGGGATGTGTGATTATTGGTAGTAATCTCCAGGGGCTGCTCCGAGTTACCCGGGGGTGTACATTTCATGACTGTCATGTACTGGATGTCAAACATGTGTCATTTGTTTGTGACAACGCGATTATGAATAATCATCTTATACATCTATGTCAACCGGTTGTCAGTTGCGCATGTTTCCAATTATAATTATTATATAAAACGTCAGGTACACTAGATGTCCGTATATAATATATCCTTCCGTATCTTTCGCTAAATGTAGTAAATATATACAATGTCAGGTACACTAGACGTACGTAAATCATATCGCGTTCCGTATCTTTCTCTAAATATAGTGAATAATTATATAAGATTTTATGTATACTAGACGTCCGTATATAATATCTCGTTCCGTATCTTTCTCTAAATATAGTGAATATGTAAAACATCAGGTACAATAGACTTTCGTATATAACATTTCGTTCGGTATCTTTCTCTAACTAATTTTTATAGTGAATATATAAAACGTCATGTACATTAGATCTGGGTATATAATGTCTCGTTCCGTACCATTCTCTATGTACAGTGAATATAATATATACACTGTCAGGTACACTAGACGTTCGTATGTATCCCGTTCCAAATCTTTCAGGATTGGCAGCACGCAACATGGCGAGTCACTCACTACACACTACACCAATAATACACTTACAATAATTGCTACCTAAGCGTCATTACAAGGCGCCTGGAACAAAACACGTATCAACCGCAAATGTCAGTAACAAATTCGCGAAAACGTCAACTCGCGTTAACATCCAGCGACCGCGCAGCGCCAGTGAAGTGAATGGCCACCCGCGCTTCCCGGCCAGCAGTCCAGGTGGCGCTGTCACTGACTCCGGTGACAACGTACACAAGTTGACAGCGACGTCCCCACCAGCAGGAGCCCGTGTCATTCCGTGTCAACCCTCGTAGCGACGGAGCGTAACGAGCCTGGAGAAACTAACCAGTTTAAAGATTAACTCTTCAGATTATAGACACCGGTTCCGCGGCTTATCTCGCTGCCGCGAAACGCACGAGATGTCTTATTTCGATTGGTGTGTCTTGTTCAATTAATGCGCCCGAATCTATGTCGCGTTTACAGTTACAGTTGTAGGAATTCAAGGCTTGTATGACGAAATTGTCCTCAAATAAATCCACAAACCAATTACTGTTTAAGTGAAATGTTGCAACTCTGTCTGTGGTCTGTTAGTTTTTACTGGTTGTAAATAAAACTAAAATATGCTAAGTGTTAAAATAATTTTTTTTACAAAAAACACCAAAATACAATTATCATAAATTTGTTTAAGGGGAGTCGTAAATATGTTGTCTAGTGATACTGGTATCGGTGTATTTCTCTATTTACATAACTTGCATTTGGGCGAATAAATTATTATTATTATTATTATTATTATTTGCATGGCCAATGTCACACTGAATTTCACTTCCCCAAACGCCGCGACCCCAGACAAACCGCTCTCGCTGATGCTTTACGCTATTATAAATAGTACTTTATGACTAATGCGTTTCTGTCTCCGAACACGAAGGGCAGGCAGACTGAATCGTCGATGTAGCTCTAAATCTGGTAACGCTGTCACTAAACTCTTCTGCGGTTACACATGCCGTGACAACTGTAATACCCATTATACGGTATGCGTTGTACAATATATGTATACGGCAGCTTCCGACTACGAGCGGTTGACTTGTGCGAAATATCCCTTCGTAGATAATGCAGAGTAAAAGGAAGAAGGAGCTCCGAGACTCAACCGCATTAATTATAAGTCCAATTCACGGGTCGATGTCCAATGAAACGCATCAAAATTAGCTACCCAAAACATGCCCATCGCGATCTTCTTAAATTAAGATGTCCAAAAATGCGAAGTTCAAAACGTACGCAGTACGCCCCGAACGCATTGCTTATGTCATGAAATCAGTTCGCAAATCCAACTTTGTTCACGGCTGGTATTATCGACCACTTTCGACAACGCATCAGCATGCGAATAAACAGTACTGCCATCTAGCGAGTGAAACACAACTAATTCCACAACGCCTACAAACACTAGCAATGTCAACGAAACATTTTTCAACGTATCATCAAAATCCTACTCGTAAATTGTCAAGGTCTCATTCATCATCTACGGCCCAGCAACCGAATACACAGTCCTGCCATCTAGCGAACGAAACAAGTAATTCCACAACGCTTATGACTGCGTCAGTGTACTATTTATAAATATAATATCTTCAAGCTAGATTCTAATAAGTTCGTGATTTCATCAATGGTCAGCATATAAAAAATCGCAGCAGTGGACAATGATGAAGTGCACATTGCCCACACAAATCAATGCAGTGAAACATTGACATGCGATATAAACACAGAGAAAGAATGTAGAAATGTCAATAAACGTAAAAAATGAAAAGAAACACGCTAAAATAAAAAATAACCACTTACCTTTGCCTTCATAGACCAATCAATTCATATCACCACAAGGAAAACATATCGTCTGGGATTAAATTCAGGATTTCCACTTACTTTAGATGTATTTGTGGGAATTTACTCAGGTGTTTATCTTGAATAAATCCAAATATGGTTCTCATTTTCCAGGAATAATACCACGTTTGACAAAGGATATACACATTTTATGAACTAAATCCCATACAAATATTTCCCTACCTACTAAACATACAGTATTAATTTATTAATATTTTAAAATAGGATACAGTCTTAGCAGTCACACGCACATTACGTCAGCACGTTAAGGGACAATCTCAAAACACTGATTTATGACACTACATCAAACCCTCCCCCTCCCCTGCTCCGCTACATAAAACTTAGAATTTCATTGATCTGTGTATAAGTTTGGCAACTTTGTATTTGCTGGTGCTTCAACGTCAACACCCTTTATGAACTGTGTTGGAAAATAAAACAATGTTAAAGAAAACAGCTGTTAACCCCCATTAAACCATAATTCTTTTGGGTGATTTTTTTTGTAAAGTGTAGATTTGTTCATTAGTTTTATGTGTATATTTCATGTAGTGTCGTCCACTGATTTTTTGAGATCATTCCTAAGTAATCAATCCTTGCTACAGACTCAACATTGACAAATAGCAGAGCGAGACTGTTAAAGCAGGGCGACTTCCAGGAATTATCATAATGCTTGCTGTAGCAAGGTCTGACTCACAAGACCTCTGAGGTGAGACCAACAACGAAAGCTCTACGTTCACAGACTTGAGGTGAACTAGGTACCATTTTATTTACTATATCCACGTTTGGTAAAGACATTTTCAGCAAATTCAAAAGATTAAGCTAATATAAAATATAACAATGAATTAGAAATAATTCTGAAATAACCTTAGAGTTTGCTGAAGTACACAATCATAAATGTGGAGTTCACTTAGGTCAACTTCTCTGTGTACACACAGTTTCAAACAAAGGCAAGTTAAATAAATTAGAATCGCAATTTTATTTTTATTTTATTAATATCTGCAAAAGAAGCATCTTCCATTATGTTTTAATTAATCTATGTTGGTCCGTCTCAGAGTTTAAATTTCACTATCTATTTACAAATGAAAGTGAAAGCTGCTACAGCATGTTGTTAAATAATATATGCAGGAATTCTGCACTTTCAGTATGAGTTTTGTTTTTAACAGTCACTCTGAATGACACAAATCTGTGTGGGATTAATCGAGAACCGGCAAGACACCAGCAGCTTTCACCGAGATACGACAAAAGACTGACCTGTGGCTCTAGTTTCTTGTTATTGGCGTCATCGTCGTCCATCTCGAAGTAGACTTCACTGCGAGTGATTGACATTGTTCCAGCAACGACCGCACCGGCTGCCACGAGCTTACATTGGACGGACAACGCAATAGGACCTGGCAGACAGAGAGCAGCACAGTGAAGGGTCAAACTTTGCTTTCTTTTCTTAAACACTTTTATTTCTGCTGTACAAGAGTGTCATTCGCGATGTTTCTTTCACATCTTAATATACTCGACTATACAATCACTCTAAAATCTTCAATGTATCTGGCTATTAATACTGACAAATCAATCGGTTTATACATACAGCCAAGTGTATTTATCTGTACAAAATCCATAGATACCGACCTACAAATACCACATATGGGCTTTCAAGAAAAGATTTAATGACGCATGTGAACCGTTTAGAAATAAAAAGCCACGACTAAGCTACGCAACGAGACACTTGTCAAATCTTGTTTCAAGCACCATTAAACAACTGAAATAAGCAGCGTTGTTAACAACAGTATTATTACATCTGTGCACATTGGATGCTTCAAAAGTTTTTTCTGGTCAGCTTGGCGAGACACTCACGATCTTCCACTTACTTCATAAATATGTAAATGTCTAAATGTTAAACTTTTAACATGTGAAAGTGATATGATTTCTAATAGTGTGGAAAAAACCATATCTGTGCTACTTGCAACAAGCAGACATAATAAAGCTGTATATGTTGATATACTGAAGTGTTGCTTTGAAACATCTATCATATATCAACATACTTCATACACAATTGTGTATAATAAACGCAAAAGTGTGTATTAGGCACAAAAGTAAAACTCTAAAACTAAAAACCGAGTACATTGTTACATACACACAATAAATGTACATCGTTTTTAAGTCAACGTAAACGACACTCAAACATTCTAAGTCATTATAACTTCAAAGAAAAGAAATGTTAAAGAAATGAACAAGGCCTAATGTGTACACTCCTCTAAGTATACAGCTCATATGTCTATAACAGCTACGTCGTACGTACAAACAATGCAATGAGTGTTGTGCAAAAACAGCAAAAACAAGAGTATGACGAAATGAATCTGTTGATGCACATTCACAATGGCTATTGTGTCTACAAGAAACAAAACATGCAAGGCAGAATGGTGCAGCGATTATGAGTGAATCATACTCGACTTTCCCGCGTCCTTCTCCTGCTGACCCAGGGCAACTTTCTCTGCTGTGTAAAATGAATTCAACCCAATAAAACCTGTGTCACATAATCAACCACAATTTGCAATTTTTCATGTCAATTAAAAATACAAATTAATTTCTCCAAAATTATATCTATATTAAATTTATGCAGTATATATTTTAGACAACTTTTTCTGTTGTGAAGATGAATTCAACCCAATAAAACCTACATTTTTGCAGTCATACAATCGACTACAATTTGCATTATTTAAGTCACCTGAAAATATAAAATAATTAGTTTAATTACATTTATATTCAATAAATTTTAAACCTGGTTTTTGCAGTCACATAATCGGCCACAATTTGATGTTTTTCAAGTCACTCGAAAATATAAATTAATTCTTTTAAAATTAAATTTATACACAGTTAATTAAATGCATGCAGCACATATATTCCAACAGCAACTTTTACTGATGTGAAAATTAATTCAACCCAATAAAACCGGTATTTTTGCAGTTACACAATCAACCACAATTTGTAATTGATATATATTTTTGTTTTATAAATATTTATTTATATTATATTTAAGCAATTAAACGTACACATCTCTGTACTTGTGACAATACTCTAAAGGGATAGCAGCTACAATGGTGGTGTGAAATAATTGTTCCTCAATGGAATTTAGACAATTCCTTAATATGGCCTGTTGTTGAATCTGGATGAAATTTCTATTGTGATGTAATTTCAATACTTTTGATGTAATATTGTTATTTGTTCAAATCTACTGAACATATTGTGTTTAAACTTCACATGGAGTATTACAACTGGAAATAGAGAGAGAAACAATAGTCTTAATTTAATCCAATTTAAGGTGAAACACACTACCTTATTTTTGGACAACAAATACTTATGATGTAATTTTCAAACTTTTGATTAGTTTGATAATGTGTTCCACCAGTTGTGTAGAGAAGAATAAGCTGATTACAACAATGAAAACCTTATTTGGTTAGCATAATTACTTACAGAAATACCTTTCTTCCAAATGTGAACAACAATTTTGGGAAAACGGCCCGTCAAAGATCGAAAAAAATAGCTTATTACTTAAAAAAGCCACAATTTATCAATGAATAAAAGTGAATTAGAGGTATGCAATTGTTATAAACGTGAACTGTATGGATAGTAAATATACAAAGTTATACAGCAGAAAGACATTCTGAGTAATACAATTTTTTTATTTCACCTGCCATATCTCCCCTTAACTTACACTCGGTCTGAGTACAAATGCATCTAAGGACACATACCTGCGAACTCAACCTCTATCTCCCTCTCGTCGAGGAGAGACAGATCTTCCTCACTTGTGTCCTGTGAGTGCTGCTGAGCCTTCTGGGTACTGGCCACGTACGCATGGAAGGCCTCTCGTGCGGCATTGATAGCATCCTCAGTGGCACCTGGTGGAACAAACCAGAACTACTCATGTGACAATACAAATGCCGTTTTAATTTTGCTGCCATTAATACAGTTTTTAGTATAATTTTTAACTTAATAAAGTCATTTTCACCAAACTGATTGAAATCGGAAAAAAATCTAGTTTGAAAATCCATAGTTGAATTGTTTGAGAATCTGTAGTTTCAAGAGCGAATATGATTTTAAGTCCTGCTTTTGATCAATTTTAAAATATACCCATTGCAAAGTTGTGCAGAGACGAGTGTCTCTTTTTTGTCATTCTACATTTTATGTGCTTAAACACTGTTTCATTTCTGATGTGTCAACTAGTTTAAAGACAATTCTTGGCTAAAACCCACATGTGCCAATTTTTACAGTTTACCCATATCTCTTACAAATTTTCTAAAATTTTACAGTTTTATGGGCATATCAGACCTTCCTTTTAGCTTTGAGTGTCCTAAACAAGGCTTTTCTCTATTGTGGAATACGGCCCACGTTTGTCAAGCAAATCATTTGTTCAAAACATGTCTGAAAAGCAATTCTCACGAATACTTTTGGTTGTGCGCACTCAGCTGTGGCAAAGGCTCACAAGATCCAATCAATATAGACCATTACGCATAGTGAGCATCTTTTGAACACGTAGAGCAAACCAGCAGACGGAGATAAACATATGGGTTCATTTGCAGATCTGATGGATTTCTGTTATCAGTCTTACAGGTGTGAGCCCCCGAGGGTTGGCACATATGCTAAAAGAACATAAGTAAGTGAGTGACATAAACCATACTAAACTGTATTTAAATTATAATGTAAATTGGATGGTCACAACATTACGATCATTGCTATTTGTTTTTATCATTAAGATATTAGAGGACGTATTTAATATAAACAATGGATAAAATGACTAGAGTATACCACATGCCAACTATATTTAAAGGAGTCTGGAAAGGAGGTATTTGTGGGAAACTGGGAGTCTGGGACTAAGCAACACCCACCGTGTTCTAAGGCAGCCCTTAGTGTCGCCTCCGGGTGGGAGGAGCCATGGGGGTTCTTCACGAGGCGTCTCTTCCGGCGGGAGTCATCCTCCCAGCTGTCCAGCCTCCAAAACTCCTGCTTCCTGTCATCAAGGAAGACACAAGTTCAAGAAACTGCTAGAAAAATTCATTGGAAAGTTCAGAAAAAGAATGCATATAATCACCTGCAAATGGCCAAGGTGTGTGTCGCTTTGTGCTGGTCAGATTCGAGATGTTTTTAGAGGCCTTTTGAGATCAATACTTTGAAAATGTTAGACCTTTTTCTATGATAAATTCAAATAAAAATAATTTTCCAAACTTATTTTCTATATGAATGTAACAGAATACAGAATAAACTTGCACGCTGATAACAACGTTCCACTCAAACACCCTCTAGAAACATTTATTTTATTTTGTGATTAATTTGTATGTATCATTTGATTGAAGAAGTATACTGCTCAGCGACACAATGTACTTCTTGCATATAAAAAATACTAGGCCTAGTTTGGTGCAAACCCAAATTTAAGACTTTTTTGTGAAAATTCCCACTTAAAGACCTTTTGAAGGAGATCCAATTTTAGACTTTCTAAGTTCTTATATAGCATGGCATCCAGTCCTTAAGACTGCTCAAAGCGCTTTACATTTCAACCCCTGGCAGATATGTTTATTCAAACGCCATCTCGACTTCTCTGGTTCAGCCATGCTGCAATCACAATGTTAATACTAGTCGTTCACCAGGTACTCATTTATACAGGTCAGTGAACTGATGCAAACCATTCTACAAATCACCCTACTCATCCATTCTACAAATCACAATCACCCCACTCACCCATTCTACAAATCACCATACTCACCCATTCTACAAATTACCCCACTCACGCATTCTACAAATCACCCCACTCACCCATTCTGCGAGTCACCCCAGGCGCCATGCTTATTCGCCATGATATTCAACACCTTGTCCCTCAGTTTCGATGCGATCACGTGATCTCTGCGACGAGCCGACTTGATCAAGTGATCACACAGTTTCTCCTCTTCACGTCGATCCTGCATCGACTGGGCACACAGCGACTATGAGGGAGAAAATGCATCATTTTATACAACTGCCATAAAATAATCACTTATTTCTTATCATATCAAACATGTTTGACCCCAGCCGCATTTATGGCCAAAAACTAGGACAACTTTTATCGGAAGAATTTTGCTTTCCGTCACTAGTATCTGACATGGAAACAAATTATACCACTGGAAAACTGAATGAGTCCTCTTCCTGTATCATTTGATTCATGAGTGGATTTAATGACAGTTAACAAGAATCTAGCTTATAAAACATTGTTGATATGCAAATTTGGCTGGTTTTACTATACGCTGTGTAGTAAATTTACATATGCATTCATCAATGCCTGAATTTTGAAAAAAATATCGATGGAAAGCTCTGTGATTCGTTTATCCGCCTAAAATGATGTCAACCATTTAAATTAGGGAGTGAGAATTGCAACGTGAAAAACGTGTTATTGGTCCCATATCTCTGAAAACGTTGGTCTTGTAGCCATTTTGTTGTATCTCTTCAATGTTTTAGTTTGTATTATTTCAAGTTTCCGTGTCAATATTTCAGCAAAATGCCCAGAAAGTATTACTGAATCTCGTAATTATACTAGTTCAGACAGTTAGAAAGGGTTTTTAGAGGTAACTATTCAGCAAATTGCACATGCTCACCTCAAACTCAGCGTGTTTCTGTACATCATCTGCCCGCATCCGGTTGAGGATGAATTCTGCTTCATTCGCCACTCTCACAATGTGATCCCTCGTTGCATGGGAAAGTAGTCTGTGAAAAGGATAAACATTAAAATTGAGTAGTCTGTAAGTAGGCAAATATAGCATAATTTAGTAGTCTACTGGATACAAGGCACACGTTTTAGTGTCCTAACAAATAGACAAAAATGTTGGAATTTAGTAGTTTGGTAAATAGGCAAAGGTTTTATGTTTTAGTAGTCTGACAAATTGGATTTTTTATTTTAGTAGTCTGACAAATAGGCGAAGATTTTATATTTTAGTAATCTGGCAAATAGCCAACTATGTTGAATTTTAGTAGTCTAGAAAATAAGTAGATAAGCAAAAAATTTTTATTTTAGTAGTTAAGTACATGTTGGATCTTAACGGGCAAGAGGACAAAAACAGCTTTATAATTTTATCCTTTGACTAATGGTCACCGACCTGCCCTCGTTGACCAGTTCGATGAAGGCGAGTCCAGCGTGCTTCTGCAGAGAGTTCTGCCATTCCTGTGAGCAGAGCAACATGACGAGTTCTACGACCGATGTACTCTGCTTGAGTGTCACCAAACCTAGACAAGAAGGACACAAATAAGCTAGAAAGTTTAGTTTTGAAAAACACGTAATAGGATGTGGTTTCACAACACTAAAGACTACGAGATTAAGAGGAGATCAAATATAAGTTTTTGACATATTGAACGATCCCAATTCCGTATCTGGTTAGAGAATGGTTTTAGCCTTATTACTATGTACAATATTGACATGGACTTTCAAGGAAAAATGCATGTTATACACATAAAATTACAGAAGGATCACAATGGAAGCTGAGGTTCTATGCTACATACAGACTGGAAAGGAGCCATTATCTACCCTGAAACTTACAGGTCAACAGACAACTCCTCTATGCCAGCTGCTAAGTTAACCAACGTTATAAACAATAAAATATCAACTTCCACATGTAGATCTCTTAAAATGTCACTAACTATCATTGAGTTTCAATTACAATATTCAATTAAATCCTCATCAATTAAATATTTTGGTTGTCTCATTTCAAATTCATTTTGCGAAAATTCAAACCTACGTAGTATCCACTATGACATGCTAGTTTGTTTGTGCAACTATCCAATTAGTTTTTGAAAATGGAAACGCTAAAAACTCACAAATTTCACCCTTTGTTGAAATTTCACAACTCACGCCCATGATCAGCCTTGACCCCATAAAGTGTTTACTGTTTTGGATATCCGGCATTATCCACTAATTTTGAACCTTACCAGATCTAACGACTAAAGTAAATTCTTTCGATGATTTGAACAAAAATACATCCTTTTTAATTAAAAAGACTGCGGATATTACTTAAAGTGAAACCAAAGGCATTGTTTTGAACCTTTGCACCTATAAGAGTGCCTAAAACTAACCATTTGCAAATATAATGAAGAATATCACGCAAGTGGTTTACTGGGAATCTGTTCTAAAAGTGCAAAATTCTGGTCTAATGTCAGTTTTCGTGTAGGCTGACATAATCATCAGTGTTTGCAATTTTTACCAATCAGCAGCGAGCAGCCCCTTAACCCCCGATGCAGCTGTGACGTAGGCTGTGTGGATTGCATGTATTTTTAACGTGGTTGAGATGTGAAGTTACATTTTTATTTGCTTTTATATTGGATTTACATGCAGCAAAAACTTTTACAATGTAAACACAATTCAGCGAGGTAGAGTTGTCGTTTTTTCGATTTCGATTGGAAAAACAGAATGTAGTGAAGCAATTGCGGTCAGGCGGGCGGGCGGGCGGGCGGGCGGGCGGGCGGAGGGGCGGGCTGGTTGGGCGCCTACACGATATGCTAGACTTTATTTGGCCCATTTTGAAGAGTTTGTTTTGAAGTTGATATATTTTCATCAACTAATGGGTCAAGATCCTTCAAAACGTCAGCGACGGAAAACATTAAAGCCTTAAGCGGTATCGACAATCTTCCAGCATGTACCTCATCCAAAGACTTCGACACAATGCAAAAGAGAACTGTAAAATCGGAAAGCGAGAAAGTTAGCAAACAATGAATGAATGGACTGTTTTGCCAAATAAGTTGATTTTAGACGCAAACAGCACGTCCAAACTTATTGGCAAGTATGTTATTAAAATTGTCTACATATATGATCAGGCGTTTAAAGTTGGAGTTGTGGGAAACCTAGTTAGTGTTCTGAACAAATATGGCACTGCCCATGCAAAAAAGATTTTCGGTGTTCAACGAGGTATATTTAGTTAACCACTTGCATGATATTCTTGAATATAGTTGCAAATGGTTAGTTTTCAAGTACTTTCAGAGGTACAAAGGCCCCAAAAATGCCTTTGGCTTCACTTTAAACTATTCACGCACTACATATTAGGACATAAACGAGCCGGATTCGCGATAGGCTAAATCAGTTGACGATGCAGTTTTAACAACATTTAACAACACAGCCATCCAGAGCAACATGCTCCAGATGGCTAGTTGACATGGACGCCATTGGCTTATGGAGAGTGCAAACATTTTTCAACAGGTTCTATCTGGTCTACTTCAAAGCCAACATTTCCTTAAATCAGCCAGCAGATGTGTCAAATTAATCATAAATGAACTTAGGTTCTGCTTACCGCCAATGAGCAACTCTTGTCCATGTGATCCTAGCAGCGTCTTCGACAGGAACGGTGCAAAGTCCACAAAGATCTCCCTGAGCAGCGGGGCGACCGACCCGAGTGTCTTCTCCAGTCGCTCTGTCAGGTCCCCTTGTTCCTTCAGGAGGGGAAGGTTCTGGAGAGGCTCGGGAATTGTGCTCAGTTCGAGGTTCTCCGGGCGATGACGACCGTCACGCGTGGACGCACCGTCGGGCACAGAGATGGACGAGATCGCTGCATTGTTGACTGGCACGTCTTGTGGCCCGGTGGTGGCACCACCTGTCTCTGCGCCGTTTGTCATCTCTGTCTGTCCACCGGGAGCAGCTTCTGTCTTTGCTTCCTGGTTGTTGTCTTCTCCATTCTCGTCTCCTTTGTTTTCTTTCGCAGTATTGTTGTCTTCACTTTCAGTTTCGGTTTTTGATTCGTCCTTCTTTTCTTCTGCTGGTTTCTCTTCCTCCTTTTTCTCATCCCCTGGCTCACTGTCTCCGCTAGGAGAGTCCTCAGTCTTGGCATCCTCTTTGATGGCACTTTCTGTTTTAACGACCTCTGTTGAAGTCTCGTCAGATTTCTCAGTTTTAGCATCAGTACCATCTGTATCATCGCCTTGTTCTGGCTTCTCTACATCTTTACTTTCCCCTTCAGCTTTCTTTTCTTCCTCTTCAGGCTTCTTTTCCTCATCTGCAACCTCCCCACTTTTATCTTCCTCTTTCACGTCTTCGGCCTTCTCCTCTTCATCTTCTTTACCTGTCTTTTCTGTGGTTTCCTCAGCAACTGACTCGTCCTTCTTATCATCTTCAGGCGCTGAATAAAGAACATTCATAGTCATAACTACAACAATAGCATCTTAACACAAACCTCAAAGGAGGAGGGTAGAAGGAGAAGAGGAAGACCGAGACTGAGATGGGAGGACTGCGTGAAGAGAGACTTCGCAGCAGTGGGAGGGGAGAATGAGAGTGGGGGATAGAGGGGAGTGGAGACGGTTGGTGGAGACGGCAGTGAAATGGGATCAGTGACGGAAAAAGAAAACAAAGTTGATGACCGGTATCGATGCCAGCCTCACCCAGGACTACAGGGATAAAGAGGAGAGCGATAACAAGACTGTACACAAATGTACAAATGTATACAAATGCATACCCACATACACAAACGTATACAAAATACAATATGTCATGTTGCACATTTGCTAGTGCACCAGGCTCTATTGATAAGATTACTCTACAGATTTTGTAAACAAACTAAACATTATGTGCACATTCTTTACTTACCTTTGTTTCATAATAATGACATTTAAGAAATTTGCACTGCCTCCGTCCCAAGACAAAAAGGCTACCAAAATAATAATAAAGAGACACGAGGAGAATACACATGTAGCAGAGAACAACTTAGAGATAAACAGGATGAGAGAAGGAAGATGATGGAATTATGAGAAGAGATCGGAATGAAGAGACACCTGAGGATGAAGATAGTGGGGAGGATGAAGGTAATGGGGAGGATGAAGGTAGTGGGGAGGATGAAGGTAGTGGGGAGGATGAAGGTAGTGGGGAGGATGAAGGTAGTGGGGATGATGAAGGTAGTGGGGAGGATGAAGGTAGTGGGGAGGATGAAGGTAGTGGGGAGGATGAAGGTAGTGGGGAGGATGAAGGTAGTGGGGAGGATGAAGGTAGTGGGGAGGATGAAAGTAGTGGGGAGGATGAAGGTAGTGGGGAGGATGAAGATAGTGGGGAGCAGACTGTGATGGGCTGGACACATAGAGAGAATGAGTGAGGAGAGATTGACACAGAGAGCATGGAGAACAGAAGACGGTGGTAGAAGAGGAAGAAGACCAACATTAAAATGCAAGGATAGTGTGAATAGAGGTCTGGAAACGGGTGTGTGGGAACCGCAGCGAATGGGAAAAAAATGACAGAAGTTCCAGAGATATGGAGACAAGTCGTCGAGAGGGTGGAAAGGAATTTGTAACGTGGCCCCCACCCTGCATGGGATTAAGGAGAAGAAGAATAGTCTTAAACCCCCTACTGACCCTTCGTCTTCACTGCCTCCACTGTAACATCAGGAGCATCCTCCGATTTCTCTCCCGCAGCCTCCTCATCACTTCCGCCTTTCTCGGGCGACTTTGTTTCACTCTCACCAGGCGGAGATGCTAACGCTTCATCTTTACTTTCAGTTTCACCTTCACTTGATGTGGTAGCTTGTGACTTAGTTTCACTTTCAATGGATGGTGTGGCACTGCCGAGTGCTTTAGTTTCACTTTTGCTTCCCGAGACAGAAGCCTGCTTCTGGGCTTCTTTGCTTGTTGTCTCCGCTGTATCTGAAATAAATTTAATAAAGCGAAGTTAATTTCATTAGAATTTTAAAAACATGGAGCCTAACATTTTCCATTCAAATCAGCATTTCTACCCTGTACTGAAGATCCACACTTTGTTAAATGCAATCATAATGAAACACCTGAAAGAGTAATTTCTATCAGAACCTCAGACTGATTTGTGTTTTTGAAACAATTAAAATGCTGAACCTGAAATTCCAAATCCAAGTGTCGTGAAGAGGATCACCCCTGAAAGTTATACATTTTGCAAAACTAGACAATAAAATACAAATTTTCTTCTGCATCAAATGTATGGAATTTCTAACATTGGAATAACTGTGAAAGAGATATTTCCACAAGACAAACATGTTCCCAGTGCATTTTACCTAACATGGTAGCTGGCACAACTGAAATGCATTCTATTAAACGTATGGGTTGGTACAACCACAAAGTATTTTACTAAACATGTATGCTGGCACCACTGTAATGCATTCTGCTAAACATATGGGTTGTTATAACCATAACTGTAATCTACTTAACATGTAGGCTGGCAAAACATTATCGTACTTAACATGTAGGCTGGCACAACAGTAATGCGTTCTACTTAACACATAGGCTGGCACAACAGTAATGCATTCTACTTAAAATATAAGCTGGCACAACAGTAATGCATTGTACTTAAGACATTAGCTGGCACAACAGTTACGCATTCTACTTAAGACATCAGCTGGCACAACAGTAATGCACTGTACTTAAGATATAGGCATACACAACTGTAATGCATTGTACTTAAGACATCAGCTGGCACAACAGTAATGCACTGTACTTAAGATATAGGCATACACAACTGTAATGCATTGTACTTAAGATATCAGCTGGCACAACTGTAATGCACTGTAAGATATAGGCATACACAACTGTAATGCATGTGTTTTTAACATGTAAGCTGGCACAATAGTGATTCATTCTGCTTAGCACATCATCATTCTACTTAACACATGTAGGTTGGTACAACCACAGTGCTTTCTACTAAACATGCAAAACTGGATGAATCATACAGTATTCTACTTGACATTAAATAACAACTGAGTCAGAAATCCATAATAACAAACAGGTACAAACAGGTACAAACAGCCGACATAAAGTGTACACACGCATTCAAACATGTGTACTTCAGTGAATCTGATGTATACTTATGCTAGAGGTACGTACATTGCTAAACTTCTGAATTGGCTCAACAACGGATGCACCAAACAAATCAACCAGTGACTGGAGTTTTGTGGAGTTAAGGACCAGTGCACATTGCACAACTTATCAGATTTAAGTAAAATAAACACATGATTCGCAACAAGTCTAGCAACGTACGCCAAGCATAACATGCATCAATGTGTCTATGACTACCGTCAACAAGATGGACACCTTGCAGATAGAAGAAACAGGAGTCTGCATGAGAAACGTAGCACTAACTACCGGTACAAACATCTACGACAGTCGTTTGCAACCTGGGGCATATGTGCCCAACTAGTTGCAACCGAACAGTGAAATCTCATTCTAGAGATTACTGAATATCTTGAATGTGACAGAGAGTAGTGACCAGTACCCAGAATGACCATTTATTACAACTGTAAATATAACTGATTACAAATATAAATGAATTGATCATAACTGTAATTATAAATGGTTACAAATGTAATTATAAATGGTTACACATATAATTGTAATTGTTTACATATGTAATTGTGACCAAGCGTAATAATGTACAGTAATGGATATAAATGTAAGCACAACTAAACAATCAATGTATCGCTGCAATCGCAATGACATCATGCAATTTTACAATTGCAGTAGCTGAAGGTCTCTTTTCAATTGGATTTTTTGCTTGCCTCGTTTCAGACTCATTTGGCAAAATAAATCGAGTATCTACTATGACCTGCTAACTTGCTTGTTATTTAGCTTCGGTGAAATCATCAGAAAACTGAATCCAGTAAAAATTTGACAAAAAAGGGCAAAAGAGGTCTGGCTCAATACACTATAACATAATGCAATTCACACTTTCACAAGTTGCCTGATCTAATGATTTAATGATCAAAGTTAATTCTTTTGATGATTTTAACTAAACTATGCACTGTTTTATTAAACCATCTGCACAAATTCCTTAAACTTTTCACGCACTACAGATTTGGACATCTACAAACCTGATTTGTGCTGCACTAAATCAACTGACGAGGAAGCTACAAAGCAACAAGAATTACACACTGCAAGAGACTGGCCACTACATGAATCAGAGAGTGACTGACCGCAAGGCATGCAAAGGTGACTGGTCAATACTCAAGATGATGGCCAGGCTACTACACCAGCTGACCACAGTGGACACAACACAGACTCTGGAGTGGATGCTACACATACATGGGTGACGACTAAGTACCTTCAGCATTGACCAGGGTGGTCACTGCGAGAGTCTGACCGCTGTACATTTGAGCGAGAATACCCGAGCTTTCGTCCACAATTATAACTTCCCCAGCCTTGATGTCCTCCGAGGTGGTGGGTTGGATAGCTGGCACACTCCCTGATGCCTTAGTGGCCTTCCCAGCTGGGCAGCGAGTGGGAGACAAAGACGAACATGGGACACAATTAATTAAAGAACCATTGCCCAGTAAAGCACTGGCAGGCGACATCTCACTTTGAAAGTGAGAGACATAGAAACACGTGACATAGCACCATAATGACAGACGTGCCACTGTTTTGGTTGAAATCCATATTTTTGACTTGAAATTCTGCGTTAAATCTCTATAAAATGTTTCATTGGTTTTTCAGTGTACAGCATTCGGATTGAGTGCTACAAAATATACCAAGAATACCAACATCAAACAAAATCTGCTTCATTTCATCGGAAATCTGCCTAGTTAGGATAGTCGAGTGTGTATTCATTGAAAGCAAAACCCCAACCATAAACGCCATCTTATGCTGTCTCAACGAATACGCCCACGACCATAGTGTAGTTATCTGCTAATTTCTGGTGCAGATCAAGTATCGCCCGTCTATCAGGCTATAATCTATATATTCTAGAATGACAGAAGAAATCCTCAACATAATTTTTAATAGATCGCCATGGAAACAGCTATAAACGGAATATACAATAAGATCATCCCGTTACCTGTGTTTCGATCTTCGTCCATCCCATTGGGTTGCGGAGTTGTTGGACCAGTGCTGCTGCCTGCTGACGGTTCGAGGATGTCGCGATACTTGGACACCATGAGGACGGAGACAAAGTACACGATCGCAAGAGCCAGGAATTGTGCCTGCTTTGTCTCCTCCTGGTGGCAACAACATGAACCATTAAACACAATAAAGAATCGGGAAGAACTAAAGTAACATGGTGTAGAATTACAACATATTAAATTTATGTCAAACCTAAAAATAGGAAATGTTATCTTATTTTTAAAAACATAGAGAAGAAACCAACAAACCACACATACTTGAAAAAACATTTCTGTAAAGTCTCAATTTCATTTGAAATTTTAAACGAACATATGTCGCTGCTCACAGTTGATGATAAATGAATCGAACAAATTATGTACAGACTGTGTAAATGCTAGCAGTGTGAATTCATGATTCAAAACAAAATTTACAAAAACATTTGGACTCTCGATAAGCCAATGGCTTTCTTGTCCACTTGCCATATGGAACTTTTTGCTTTGGAATTTTGGAAAAATTTAACCCCACGAAAGTACTGACCACATCCCTGTAGATGACCGCTCTCAGGCGGTTGATGTCCATATCCTGGAGCAGTTTCTCCGGGTCCTTCACAGCGTTGTTCAACTGGGCGAGGTTCTCCACAATGTTCTGTGGGAAAACGCACGAGACAATCAACGTCTACATACAGCACAATGAAACTCAAGGTTCCTAGTCACAAAGATGACACAAATTCTGACTTCCAAGTATATATTATGATATTTTTTCTATCACAAATATTTATCACAATATCATTTCTAGCTAGAGATTTCATACCATTTATAAATTATCATAATCCTTTTTAGTCCAAGTATTTATTATGATGTCCAATCTAGTCAAATTATTTATCAAGATACCATTTATAGCCCAAGTATTTATCCTGATATCCTATCTACCTCCAAGTATTTATCATATCCTTTTAGTCTAAGTATTTTTCATATCCTTTCTAGAACAAGTATTTATAAAAATATATCTTATGGCTTTTTCCCAGTTTTTATCATGATATTTTTCTTAGCCAAAGTATTTCTCATGACATAATTTTCTATCCAAAGTATTTCTTATGATATAATTTCTATCCCAGACATTTGTCATGATAAGTTGTAAACAAGCACCACATCTAAATACTGAATTTGTTTACATACACATTTTTTATTATTAATTATTATTTAAAACCTGCCAATGGTCATGTATCATTGACAAGTTGTTGAGATGTCGGTCATAGTTTGGGGTCTTCTGCCACAACCCCTGGTACAGGGTACGCCATACCTTAGAAGACGGTTGTGCCCCCTTGATCAGGGCCTGTATCGGATCATTCTCTGCATCCACCCCTTTGATGGAGGGTGACCTTGAGAGTGGGGTGGAGGGCGTGCGAGGGGGGTATCGGTGCTGACACTCGAGACAGTTCCTCACCGCACAGGTGCATGCTGAAAGACACAAGGTGTCAGCAACAGTCAAGTAAACAGTCATAGCAATAATTGATCAGTCGATCTTTAATTTCATAGTATCAATTCTGTTTTGGCAGGCCATGGCACCCAAGACAAATTCATGGGTCAGTAGAAATATTACCCATATCACCAACACATTAATCCCATCCGAACCACTAATGAGATAATAACAATATGAAAACTTCTACGGCGCCTACATCCTTCGCAATCCGAACTCAGAGGTACATAAAAACATAAAGGGTTACGCAATCTTAAAATCGATTTACAATGCAACATTTGTCAACAAATTATGCATCACAACATTAACCCCTTCCCCTGCTGTTGCTATATTAACCCTCTGCTCACCAAGTCTGCAGCACTGTCTCAGTATGCCTCCAATGGACACGTTCATTAACCCTTTACCCTGCCGTTGCTATATTAACCCTGTACTCACCAAATCTGAGGCACATGTGCATTAACCCCTTCCCCTGTCATTGCTACATTAACCTTGTGCTCACTGATTCTGAGGATTGTCTCAGTATCCTGCCACTGGACATGTTCGTTAACCCCTTCCCCTGTCATTGCAACATTAATCCTGTGCTCACCAAGTCTGAGGCATTGTCTCAGTATCCCTCCACTGGACATGTTCTTCTCCTGCTCAAGTTCAGCGAAGTTGAGGGAGCTAGCGAACACGAGGATGTCCGTCATGTTCATGAGACGCTGCAGGAACGAGACGGCCTGCTCCACAGGAAGTCCCTGGCTCGGCTCCAACATGTCTATCTCCCCCTGTGAAGAGCAACAATCATGTGTCAATATCATATATCCCACATAAAAAAAATTGTGATTCATCAATACCTATTTGGGCGGCCATGATAATAGTTATAGTTTATATTATGTAACATGACTTCACAACAAAAGTTTTTCTGCAACTATGATGGAAATGTGCTGTGATTAGCCTGTTGCCACAACTGAGTTTTGGTGAGTTGCGGACCAGCATACTTTGCCCGATTCACATCACAGACATCACACACATTACAAAACATGTGTTGCCGAAATTCAATTTTCAAATCAGTTCAACAACTGTTGCGACGGTTAAATCAACAAGCAACATGAGTTTAGTTGAGCTGTTGACCAGCATACATTGCATGGCTGGTCAGTCTTGAGTCAAATAAACCCAAGACTCACAATAAAGGCTTAGCAATGTATGTCTGGTGTGACCAAAGATTGTAATTATGGAGTAATACATGACAGTCTTACAGTAGGAGAGGTGGCAGCAGCCAATAGTGGCAGGAGACCTCCGCATGCTGTCACCAGGTTGTCAGACAGCTGAGAGATCATGTGAGTCACATTCACCACAAACACGTGGTTCTCCGTCGCATTCACAAAGTCAAGGACTGTCTTTGTCGTGTGCCTGTAATCAGAGACAATGATGATATCTTACATAGCTTTGCTCCATTCTCAGAGCTACTTCTGGCAGCAGCTAATTCAGCGTCCATCCTTCACACATTTAGTGCAGTGCAAGTTAGAGTTTGTGGGTCCATGACAGATTACACATTTACCCCGTGTGTGTGATCTTTTACTTCCCCTGGCATAGACATTAAGTAGATGGGACCAATGGCTTTTAGTGTCTCTTCCGAAAGACACAGGAAAAGTGGGGTGAACGAAATTGGCCAAGTTTGTAAACGGCAGCAGGCGGATTTGAACCCTGGTTCCCTGAACGGACAGCTCGATGCAAGGGTTAGAAAACTATAAAGGTGTTTACCACTTACGTCTTCCACACTTGTACGTCCTGCTCAAGCGAGAAGAGCAGATCAGACAACAACATCTGGTGCAGATATGACCAGCGGAATTCTGGGATACGGAAGGGCGGGGCTCGCGGCCCAGGGCTGAAGAGATGTCTGCTCGAGCTCTGGTGACTGTGGTTGGAAGGTTCGCGGGGGCGTGCGCCCTCCGCCGCCTCACTGGTATCGGTAGACTCACTCCTCATCCCCGTTATCTCCGCTTCTTTCGCCTCGGCAGCCGCCTCTCCCCAAGTCTGGGGCTCAGATGGGCTAGCGACCTTTCCCCTGTCTCCCACGTCTAGAGAAGGGAAATAAGGATTCAGCATCTAACAATATGAATGAACAAGAGATTTATATATTTATCGAGAAATGATAATGTGATAAGCAAAACAGTCTGTTCGATACGAAAAATTTTATATATAACATTGTATAATGCAATGAAATTATTGTACATATTTATATTAATTATTACTTAATTTGTACATATTTGTAATATTTTTTAAGCTGTGATTTACAGTATCTCATAACTCTTTCAGGTGGTCATATACAATGCCTGCTGTATATATACATATATATTGTATTTATGTTTAGTATTTTAATTCACATGTGCATGGTGAAAGGAAATAAAATATTTACTAACTTACTTCCTTACCTACTAACTTCCTTACTTACCTAATCCCACCTCTCCGTTCGCCTGCTGCCTCTCTACGTGTGCGGCAGCAATATCTTTCGATTCTCCATCACCGACTTCGGATTTCACTGTTTTGCTACCAGGTGAAGTTGTTTTCTTGGAGAGCGTCGGTGTCGAGCTGTCGTTCGTGATGACGCTCTTGAGTTCCTCAATGAAGCTGACGATGGACGGATCGAAGCCAAGAATCTCGTACGCACTCGGACTTCCCTTCTCCTTCACGCCTTCAGTCTCCGTCGTCCCTTCTCCGTCTTTCATCTCGATGTCAACGTCGCCCACATCTGTCACATCACCCTTTTCCATCGACACACCCTCACCACTAGGGGTGTCCACTGGAGTTGCATCGCCACCAGCAGCGCCATCTAGTGGTTTTTCATTGTGTTGCGTTCCCTGATCGGCAGTGTCAAGGACTTCGGTGATTTTGACCTGTGGGGGTGCCCTCTGCTGGCCAATGCCAGAGATGATGCTGACCGGGTGGTTCTGGCGAATGGCAGGGTCAGATATAGAGTGGAGTTGGTGTCGCTCGTACTGGTTGTACATCTGGGCCATGTGGATCTTGAAATCTTCGTATGACACCTACAGTCATATGCAACATATTAAAGTTAGGTAAAGCTAAGTTCTTATATGGTGTAGTGTCCAGAACGTAGGAACACTTAATGCCCTTTACACTTCACCCACTGGCAGACTTGTTCATTCCAACACTATCTCAACTTCTCTGGGAAGCATTCAGCCACGCTGCAATCACTGTGCATAGACTATTCATTCATTTATTTCTATCACTGTCTATAGCCAGGCACTCATTTATACAGCTGAGAGAACTGAGGCAATGTGGAGTGAACTGAGGCAATGTGGAGTGAACTGAGGCAATGTGGAGTGAACTGAGGCAATGTGGAGTAAACTTAGGCAATGTGGAGTGAACTGAGGCAATGTGGAGTGAACTGAGGCAATGTGGAGTGAACTGAGGCAATGTGGAGTGAACTGAGGCAATGTGGAGTGAACTGAGGCAATGTGGAGTGAACTGAGGCAATGTGGAGTGCACTGAGGCAATGTGGAATGAACTGAGGCAATGTGGAGTGAACTGAGGCAATGTGGAGTGAACTGAGGCAATGTGGAGTGAACTGAGGCAATGTGGAGTGAACTGAGGCAATGTGGAGTGAACTGAGGCAATGTGGAGTGAACTGAGGCAATGTGGAGTGAACTGAGGCAATGTGGAGTGAACTGAGGCAATGTGGAGTGAACTGAGGCAATGTTGAGTGAACTGAGGCAATATGGAGTGAACTGAGGCAATGTGGAGTGAACTGAGGCAATGTGGAGTGAACTGAGGCAATGTGGAGTGAACTGAGGCAATGTGGAGTGAACTGAGGCAATGTGGAGTGAACTGAGGCAATGTGGAGTGAACTGAGGCAATGTGGAGTGAACTGAGGCAATGTTGAGTGCACTGAGGCAATGTGGAGTGAACTGAGGCAATGTGGAGTGAACTGAGGCAATGTGGAGTGCACGGAGGCAATGTGGAGTGAACTGAGGCAATGTGGAGTGAACTGAGGCAATGTGGAGTGCACTGAGGCAATGTGGAATGAACTGAGGCAATGTGGAGTGAACTGAGGCAATGTGGAGTGAACTGAGGCAATGTGGAGTGAACTGAGGCAATGTGGAGTGAACTGAGGCAATGTGGAGAGAACTGAGGCAATGTGGAGTGAACTGAGGCAATGTGGAGTGAACTGAGGCAATGTGGAGTGAACTGAGGCAATGTGGAGTGAACTGAGGCAATGTGGAGTGAACTGAGGCAATGTGGAGTGAACTGAGGCAATGTGGAGAGAACTGAGGCAATGTGGAGTGAACTGAGGCAATGTGGAGTGAACTGATGCAATATGGAGTGAACTGAGGCAATGTGGAGTGAATTGAGGCAATGTGGAGTGAACTGAGGCAATGTGGAGAGAACTGAGGCAATGTGGAGTGAACTGAGGCAATGTGGAGTGAACTGAGGCAATGTGGAGTGAAGAAAATTGCCCAAACTTCGAAATGGCAGCAAGAGGATTTGAAAACCTGGTCCTCTTAATAATAGTCATAAGCAAATTGTTATAATTGTGACTATATTTACTACATAATATTAGGGTACCTTGGAGTGGAGTATGGCAAGTGTATCGATCCACACCCTCCAGCCTCCGTACTCAAACTTCATCGCGTGGTGCAGCAGCATGCGGAACAAGGCCATGACCATGTCAGTGATCCGCTTCTCCTCCCCCGTGCTCGGGTAGATGTACGCCATCGAGAACAGCCAGTCCTGCCACACAGACATCTGGAGCACCGTCCTGTAACCATGGCAACACACATTGTCCTGTAACCATGACAACACATAGTTCCTGCCACACCGACATCTGGAGCACCATCCTGTAACCATGGCAACACACCGTCCTGTAACCATGGCAACACACCGTCTATAACACCACCCATGGCAACAAACCATGACAACAACTTACACTGCTTACTTCACAAATGTTGAACAAATTTAACAAATGTACAAAATATAATGAATTACCCTAAAATCAAAGAGGAGCAGTAAGCGTGTGCACTGACCTGCGGTTCTCGCGGTTGTGGTTGCACAGAATGGTGAGATCTGAGAGGAACCGTCTCTTCACCTCCATTGTCTGTGCTGTCAGCTTGGACTGACGGATCAGTCCCGCGACCACTTTCAGTACAGCTGCAGGCAGAGACATGACAGTGACGCCATCATATTTGTTGTCAATTGATTTTTCTTAAATATCACAGAGGAGTCTTATGTTGACATTTTGACTGGGCAGTGAGAGCAGCAAGGGTGTCTGTGGGTTCTCAAGTGGATGTAGCGTTTTATGGAAGACTGGATTGATAACATGAACAAAAACAATTATGATATAATTTCAAAACCAGATTCATTTATAATTAAAACAACATCACTTGTGTGTAATACATTACAAATACAATTACATAATTGGACCCAACCCTGGTATATATTAATCTTATCATAGAAATGACAAATCCTATGTACAAATTGATGAAGATTTGACCAATCACTTTGTCATAATCTTGCCTATGATGACAGCCAAGGACACAGAATGAATCCAACGCTGTGTATATCATGTCTGTGAATTGCTGCTAAATGACCTACATGAATTCTCAATCTTGTACGACACGTCTGGTTCCTTGTGCGTGCCCCTGATCAGTTGGTTTGACACTCGCTCGGTCAGCAGCTACAAAAACACAAACACAGATGAAAACATAAATACAAAAAATCTTTGTTGTTTGATAAACAATTAAGATCTACTGGACATAGAAGTTGAATAAATTTATTTGATATGTATACTGTGACACTTCTTCTAATATCGGCTGTAAGCCTAGAGGTCAAGGATCAGGAAGAGTCCCAAGCAAAACTAAAATAGTCAAAATTATTGTGATTTCATAAGATACCTCAAAGAGGGCGTTGTAGGTTGCCATGGTGAGCTGGCTGGTGTTCAGTAGGAGCCTCTCGGTGAGTAGAGAGAACAGGTTGTGAGGACCCACGGTGTCATACTTGCGTCTGCAGCAAACAATGCAAAGGTACGTTCTTATATAGCATGGTATCGAGTCCTTGGGACTGTTCAAAGCGCTTTACACTTCACCCCCTGGCAGACCTGTTCATTCCAACGCCAACTAGGCTTCTCTGGGAAGCATTAAGCCATGTTTCAATTACTGCGCGAAGACTATTTGTTCACACATCTACTTCTGTGTGTAGCCAGGTACTCGTTTATACAGCTAAGTGAACTGTGGCAACGTGAGCTGAGCAAAATTGTCAAAGCTTCGAAACGGCAGCAAGAGGATTTGAACCTAGGTTCTCTCGAATGAGTGCCCGACGTTCTGAATGCTAACACACACACCACCACTACCATGGCAAGGTCTTTGAGGTCAACATAAGTCATGACAGCATGGCATAGTAGAGCTACACTAAAAATTTCACTATACATCTCACCTATAAATGTAAGATTAGTTAAATGTTGCAATGTTAATGGAGAAAAAGAAAATCTGCAGTCCTAGATTTGCATAATAATATTATTTCCTATTATTATGCAATCCGAAACATGATGTTTGCATGTACACGTGCACCCACACATGAAAATAACCATGAACTGCTATAAAGTGCCTGCCAGATGTTACAATATACCTACTTTCAAATCTAAACAACGCCTAACTTTGAAATATTCCATGTGTGGACAACATAATGTGCACATAAACCAACATTTATTTCATCCGTCCGTATAAGAAAAACCACTTCAATGTAAAATTAAATTGTTAGTTAAAATGTTACTACAACCATTGAGATGCCACTGTTACACATCTACAGTTATCTTTTTATTCAACATCTCTTTATTAGCACAACAAATACATGGCTTAGGTTAACACAAACAAATCTATTAGCAGTATATGTGGCAAGTGGATACTTGTATTAACATGGGCC
This sequence comes from Lamellibrachia satsuma, assembly GCA_033239005.1. Classification (NCBI taxonomy): domain Eukaryota; kingdom Metazoa; phylum Annelida; class Polychaeta; order Sabellida; family Siboglinidae; genus Lamellibrachia; species Lamellibrachia satsuma. The sequence goes on from BSQZ01000051.1 coordinate 879,881, forward strand.
AGTTTGCATAAATGTTTTTGTCCTATTTGTTGGCCAGTTTCGCACAACGTAGCACTATAAGAATCAGTCATGTAAACAGCCTCTCGAGACCGATTAACAAAGCCAATTTTTTTAAACGATTGGGTCAGAGAGAATTTGGATCTCAGCGATGGTTGATCACAATTTTTGAAGCAGCGACCAATCATCAAAGCTAAATTCAGGAGTCGTTCAACCAATTGGAACAAGCATCGCATGTGTAAATCAGCCTAAAACACTATGATAATGACCACTATCATCACTTAACAGGAAGTGACCTTTGACCTACTTGTGAGTACTCCTCATGAGGAAAAATCCAAGTAGCTTGAGTGCCTGGATCCTGATGGCTTCATTGGCTGATGCCAGCAGTTTATACACAGTCCTAAAAATAAATACAGATTACATTAACCATCTAGACAATACCTAACAAAATTTATTACAAAATAAATAAATTTACATAAGTAAACTAACATCTTGAAGATGAAATATTCAGTTGGATGTTAATTACAAGTTTGTTTTTTACAGGAAAAGATTACCCCAAAATAAAAATGCTTTATTGCAGTTAAGTTAAAGTCACAATCATCATGATCAACATCACTGCTATAACGGTGGTCACCAGAATAACCACACTGGCTAGAACTGTTATCAAGTCACAAGCAGTAAGCAAAGGCATTATATTATGATGGTAACAATGTCACGTTTATTACATAATTTTCAATGTGTCATCACAATCTCATATGCTCTTATATCCAGAGTGATAGAACTTAACAGAAGTGAATCCACGACAGGTCACACATTTACCCCGTGTGGAATCTCTTACTTCCCAAGGCATAGACACCAAGTAGAAGGGACCAACGGCTTTTAGGGTCTCTTCTGAAAGACATATACCGTATTCGACCTAATAAGCTTACAGTACACTTAAAAAATTGGGCCATGGAAAACTGTCAAAGAATCTGTTCTATAAGCGTACACATAAATGTTTCTCTAGATAATAAGGTAACTGTTTAACACATTTGGTGACTAGTGTAGAACAACTGAAAAGTGGAGCCCACTGTTTAACACTAGATGGCAACACGTCAGTTGTTCTACAATAGTCACATTACAATAATTATGGATCCTGCCGATTAAAAAAGGGGTGTATGCTAATTAGGGTAGGTATTCTTAATGAGTCGAATACGATACTTCCAACTTCCTTCCCATATGACAGGTGCTAGGCGAGTCAATAAGTTGCACACAGTTTTCATGAAAAGGCTGTGTTGGCCACCAGACTGGGATTTGAACTCAGTTCCTCTTTGTGAGGAGGCAAGCACCCGACCACTGAACCACAATGTCAGTAGAAAAACACAGTGACGAATTATCAATCGAGAGGACCGCGATTCAAATCCAGCTTTGGCAATTTCATTCACCCCACATTGCCGGTGTCTTTCGGGAGAGACGCAAAAACCTGTTGGTCCCTTCTATTCTACCTGATGTCAATGCCAGGGGAGGTAAAAGATCCCACACTGGGAAATGGAGAAAACTTATCACGGACTTATAGAACTAATGGTCTTGATCTACAAAAACTCAACCGGGCCCTGCATTAACTGCTGCCAAAACACTTGTTCTGATACTGGAGTAAACGCCGTGAGCACCTTGTCTAGGGGAATACTGGTGCTGTATAAGATGACATTATTATGATCAGCATTACCTGACCCCTCTCTTGCTGTCAAAGGCTGGCACCATGGAGGCGGGGTGCTCTGACATCAGCTGCACCACCAGTTGCAACACATCCTGCAGGTTGTCATCCTGTAACATAATGGCTGCCCTAGAAACATTTCATTCAATTTACTATGTGTGTTTAATGTACGCAATAGTTGAATTTGTGTTAGAAAGAGCATACTCCATATGGATAAAGTGTACAGTGCTTAGTAATGGCACACTGCTACTGCTGCATGTCAGATGTGTTTATTTATAGTGGCACACTGCTACTGCTGCATGTTAGATGTGTTTATTTATAGTGGCACACTGCTACTGCTGCATGTCAGATGTGTTTATTTATTGTGGCACACTACTACTGCTGCATGTTAGATGTGTTTATTTATTGTGGCACACTGCTACTGCTGCATGTTAGATTTGTTTATTTATTGTGGCACACTACTACTGCTGCATGTTAGCTGTGTTTACTTATAGTGGCACACTGCTACTGCTGCATGTTAGATGTGTTTATTTATAGTGGCACACTGCTACTGCTGCATGTTAGTTGTGTTTATTTATAGTGGCACACTACTACTGCTGCATGTTAGATGTGTTTATTTATAGTGGCACACTGCTACTGCTGCATGTTAGATGTGTTTATTTATTGTGGCACACTGCTACTGCTGCATGTTAGATGTGTTTATTTATAGTGGCACACTGCTACTGCTGCATGTTAGATGTGTTTATTTATAGTGGCACACTGCTACTGCTGCATGTTAGATGTGTTTACTTATAGTGGCACACTGCTACTGCTGCATGTTAGATGTGTTTATTTATAGTGGCACACTGCTACTGCTGCATGTTAGATGTGTTTATTTATAGTGGCACGCTGCTACTGCTGCATATTAGATGTGTTTACTTATAGTGGCACACTGCTACTGCTGCATGTTAGATGTGTTTATTTATAGTGGCACATTGCTACTGCTGCATGTTAGCTGTGTTTATTTATAGTGGCACACTGCTACTGCTGCATGTTAGATGTGTTTATTTATTGTGGCACACTGCTACTGCTGCTTGTTAGATTTGTTTATTTATAGTGGCACATTGCTACTGCTGCATGTTAAATGTGTTTATATATAGTGGCACACTGCTACTGCTGCATGTTAGCTGTGTTTATTTATAGTGGCACACTGCTACTGCTGCATGTTAGATGTGTTTATTTATAGTGGCACATTGCTACTGCTGCATGTTAGCTGTGTTTATTTATAGTGGCACACTGCTACTGCTGCATGTTAGATGTGTTTATTTATAGTGGCACATTGCTACTGCTGCATGTTAGCTGTGTTTATTTATAGTGGCACACTGCTACTGCTGCATGTTAGATGTGTTTATTTATTGTGGCACACTGCTACTGCTGCTTGTTAGATTTGTTTATTTATAGTGGCACACTGCTACTGCTGCATGTTAGATGTGTTTATTTATAGTGGCACACTGCTACTGCTGCATGTTAGCTGTGTTTATTTACAGTGGCACACTGCTACTGCTGCATGTTAGCTGTGTTTATTTATAGCGGCACATTGCTACTGCTGCATGTTAGCTGCGTTTATTTATAGTGGCACAATGCTACTGCTGCATGTTAGATTTGTTTATTTATAAGCAAACTAGAAGAAACACTGTATATGTATGCTTTGTCAGATGCATGGAAATATATATATATATATATATATATATATATATATATATATATATATATATATATATATATATATATATATATATATATATATATATAGTATATATGTTATCGTCATGCTTGTAGGAATGTGGGCTCTGAGAAACTTGCCGGACGGGGCTGTACATGTGTTCAGTTCCTGTCTGGTTTGCTTTGAGGAGCTCACATTCCTGTTAATGTTCTTCCCAAAGTGGCTGCGTGATAAGCAGTCCACTTTGCAATAAAAAACGTCATTTATTTGGCCTGTTTCAATTCACTGCTACATCGGACTTGTGTTGGTTATTGCATAAATGAATTTATGCAACTCACCAGGTGCATAACAATTTTTATGAAATAACCAAGACAGGTCGTCGTTAAACTTGCCCTGGGTGTCCGAGACTACACCGGAACTATTTGGCCAAATAAATTGTATTACTCTGCTCTAGCCAGCCAATCACGGCTTAGCGGAAACCAGTTCAAACCAGAGCCAGTAGCTTGAATCTTTCACTCCTGATTCAGTCTCTGCATTGCGAAGTTGTGACTAAAATTTGTCTCTCGAAATCCGCCCTCCTCCCCACCTTTCTTCCTTATTCTCAATGCTTAGTTTAAATGCGATTGTACATCGTTGATGAAATAGGAAGTTGGAAGATGTCGAAACCGCTTTCCCCACTTTTGGCCTTATATAAGATGAACACGGGGGTTTGTCCCCTAGTATTTGGTGTTCATGGGGTTTTCTGCGCAGACAGGCTTCCTGTTTCTTCATCGGTATTCTGGCTTATGTTTATATAGGTTAGCGAAATGGCCCCACCTGTTTGTAATTAAATTTGTGTATTGGTGGTGGAATGTCTGTATTCTTTGCATTACATGTTCATGACGACTTCTTGATGTATATATGTTATCGTCATGCTTGTAGGAATGTGGGCTCTGAGAAACTTGCCGGACGGGGCTGTACATGTGTTCAGTTCCTGTCTGGTTTGCTTTGAGGAGCTCACATTCCTGTTAATGTTCTTCCCAAAGTGGCTGCGTGATAAGCAGTCCACTTTGTAATAAAAAACGTCATTTATTTGGCCTGTTTCAATTCACTGCTACATCGGACTTGTGTTGGTTATTGCATAAATATATATATATATATATATATATATATATATATATATATATATATATATATATATATATATATATATATATATATATATGTATTTTTAATGCTTCCAGTGATATCAAATTTGGGCATATTTTATATAGAACCGTCTCAGTGGAGGATAATGTACCATTCAACATATGCAACATATGCATTATAATGAGATATAAATATGTTTATATATTTTTCCTTGTTCTTTAACACGCACGCACGCACGCACGCTCGCACCCATATCTAAAAGTAACTCAGTAAATAGTATCTGATGAACGTCAGCAGATGACATACCTCATGGACAGTGGTGAGGTAGTTGAGCAGGGACTGAAGCTCATCCTCGTTAATCCCGTTGCCTTTCAACACAAGCTGCTTCATGTACAGCAGCATATACGCCCTCAGTTTCATGACTTCACCCTTACTGGGGCGTGGCCCATCTGGAACACAAAGCAGAATATACGCCCTCAGTTTCATGACTTCACCCTTACTGGGGCATGGCCCATCTAGAACACAAAGTATAATATACGCCCTCAGTTTCACAACTTCACCCTTATTGGAGTGTGGCCCATCTGGAACACAAAGTAGAATATATGACCTCAGTTTCACAACTTCACCCTTATTGGGGCGTGGCCCATCTGGAACACAAAGTAGAATATATGCCCTCAATTTCACAACTTCACCCTTCACCTCACCTACACCCTTGGTCACCCAGTAATAGTACTTACCCCACCCTACCTTGACTCACCTACACCCTTGGTCACCCAGTAATAGTACTTACCCCACCCTACCCTGGCTCACCTACACCCTTGGTCACCCAGTAGTACATACCCCACCCTACTCTGACTCACCTACACCCTTGGGGACGAGGCCACTGCGGTCCAGTGGGTTGGTGCTCCAGTAGTAGTATTTGAGGGTGTGGACTGTTTGGAGCACGGAGCTCACACGGCGGATGTTGTTGTAGATCTGAGCATCGTTGATGAACTCGCTAGCCAGGTAGGCATACAGTTTCATCTGTACCTGTTGGTGCAGAATTTCAGTCAGTTATGTAGAAAGCGAAAACTGTATATTATACTGAGAATAGATAATAATAGATTGAACTGAACAGGAGTAAAAGTGGTAAACCGGGATGAGGGATGATATCTTAAGTAATCATAAGTAAGGGATGATCTTAAGTAAGGGATGATCTTAGAGCAGATGAGTTTTAGGATTTGATGTACAGTTTGATATCGTGTGAGTACCTGATCCTATGTGTACACTGAATGATGAATCAAAATATACAAATTCTTTCACAATTATTTTTTTAAATGGGTGGGTGGATGTTAAGAAGGGTGACTTACGTCGACTGGGGAGTAGATCCACAGGGCGGGGTTGAAGAGGATGTAGTCGAACAGGTGCTTGAGTAGGGCGCCACCTATTGGCAAGTTCACGAGGTACTTCGTGAGTTTCAGGAAGCAGTCGAGAACATCTTCAGTCACATGTTGCCGTGACGACTGGTAGCAGAAAATAAGATTGCAGTTGGATTTTCTGTGTTTTTCAGTTATCTGACTCAGAGTAGGGGCAGGCCAACAGATGAAAATATCTTTTAACATAAATGCTGTGTTAAATCTTTTATTGCTACAAAAAAATCAGTGTACATAAAAAATGATGTTCTCTATTTGTGATTGTCTTTATAAAATTGATTTCCTTTTAAAATTAATATTCTTTCTAAGATACAAACATGGCTTGAAAACCTTAACCAAAAAATGGCAACCATTACATGACAGCCATCATGTGATGGGTGTCATGTGACTGACATCACATGACATGGTGGATGAGAGAGGACAACTAACCTTCTCGAGGAGATAGCTGATGACGAGGAAGCCTTTGTTTTGCACCAGTTGTTGTTGTATGTTGACTGAACTCTCAAGTAGGTCACACAACAGACCCATCAGTGTCGAGCTGAAACACCATCAATATACAACACAATACAAACTTCTATTGCGCTAGAATCCTTCGGAAACCCCAGTTTAGACAGTTTCTAGTTGATGTAACAATTCCAGTCGTAAACAGTTGGATCGGTTCGCTGAGCTATGGAGGATAAAAACGGGTTTACTGTAGCTGGGGTGTCTGTTATGTTTGTCTTGAATTGAGTAGTTTCAGTAGAAGTGTTTAAGATAAATTAACCATTACTTCAAAGACTGTAGTTGAAATACTATATAATATTCCAGATTAATAAAATTTTGAGTTTTTCTTTTTATAAAAAAAACTGAATTAGGTAAAGTTTCCTGATTGTTAGTGATAACAGAAATGTCAATAGATATGTGTATCATGCTCGAAATGTGACGATTTTCACTGGCGTTTTATGTATTGTTGACAAAACATACTGGCCATTTGTAAAATTGACATGTCCCCTTAATTTGCCGCCACAACTGCCCCAACTACCTTAAACAGGTGGTTTTTAGTCAATGACAAAATGTTACTACATTTCCTGCTGACTTAACACTAACAGGGAGTGAGTTCCACAGAATTGGTGCAGCGACTGAGGAAGCTCTAATTCCAACGTTCGTCTTAAAACTGGGAACGAAAAATGGATTTGAACCAGATGATGATAACTGTCTGGGCTGTCTTGCAGGTGTGAGTAGCAGATGTATAAATGCTGGTTGCTAGGGTGAAAGTGCTTGATAGGTAATTGTGCAGGTATTAAAAAGAATAGAGTATCAAACAGGAGGGCAATGCAATGATTTAAGAAGTGGTACTGAGTGAGATAAACTAGGAGACTGGGTAACTATCCTTGCCAAACAATTTTGCACTCATTGAAGTTTTTCAAGATGTCCCTGAAAGCTGTATTGTGAAAAAGTTTATTGTAATGACATGAAGCACAAATCTAACTACCAGCAAGACATTTTGTGTCACAGCCAGCCAGCCAGCAATGCCAGCCAACCAGCCAGCCAGCAATGCCAGCCAGCAATGCCAGCCAGCCAGCAATGCCAGCCAACCAGCCAGCCAGCAAAGCCAGCCAACCAGCCAGCCAGACTATAGGTGTCAATATTACCACTTTCGGACAGGAATTATTGCTTTCCCTGGCTTTCCAGGTTTTTTGACGAAATGTCCTGTTTTGTTTTTAAAAAACTTTTCAATTTGTTGCACACAAGGCCACCTGTTATTTGTTGCACACAAGGCCACCTGTTATTTGTTGCACACAAGGCCACCTGTTATTTGCATGGTCTCTAGTGATTTCACATCACCTTGTGCGTACATTCACCACAAACAAGAACAACAAATCAACCTTTCGAATTATGCAACTGGAATGATTGCACCCAAAATATTGCGAGCTGTATTACAACCATTACAGAGAAATATATCTCCCATCAGACTTACCAGATGGTGTAGTCAATGACCTCAGACGAGTTAGTGCCAGCCTCCTGCACAAAGTCCAGCTGACCAAAGAGTGGGAAGAGCACCTGCAATATATGAGACGAACCCTTGTCAGTGTCAATGTGTCATATATGAGACGACCCCTTGTCAGTGTCAATGTGTCATATATGAGACGACCCCTTGTCAGTGTCAATGTGCATGTAAAAAACTCACATGGCAAAAAGTATATTTCAGGAGTTTTTCTTCTCTACAGTTAGTGATTCCAAGACAGGTTACATATTTACCCGAGTGGGCTCTTTTACTTCCCCTGGCATAAACACCAGATAGAAGGGACCAACGGCTTTTAGTGGCTCTTCCGAAAGACACGGGCAAAGTGGGGTGAACGAAATTGTCCAAGTTTCAAAGTGGAAGCAGGTGGATTCGAACCCAGGTCCGTTCTAACCGCTGTACTGCTGCGCCCAGTATCCTTCTCAAAAAGTTTATTTTTCCTCTCTATGTGAACACGGAGTTTCACAACCAACAACAAAATCAGAAAGAAAAATCATCGAAATCCACCTGCTTTAAAGCTTGTTTTTCAAGACACCAACTAACCTGCAACCCCAAATACACAACCCCAAATGCACAACCCCAAACACACAACCCCAAACTTCAGACCCAAATGAGTCTGACCCCCATTGTCTGGTACAGTCACCTGTATTCCACCGATGGAGTGCAGCGTGCTGTGAATGGAATGTGTGACCACTGCTTTGACGTCCTGCAGCATGAGTGCGTGCGGCGTGTGCACGAAGTACGACGGGTTTCCCTTGGGGGACGACTCAAGACACAGTTGACTGTCACACGCCACAGGTGTGTACATGAACACAATCGAGTTAGTCAACTTGCTGTCGTACAACACCTGGAACCAGGACATGAGATATCAGCATGCTAGTTGATACCAGACTCTGGGACAATCTGACTCAAGTATGTTGAGAAACCTTTCAGGGTCTACTATTGCTATGCTCTACAGAGCTTTCGTCACCTCTAGGTCACTTCTACTTAACACATGATCGAACGACAAAGAGATCTCTATGTACCAAAAGCACGTACCAAAATCTTCCATAACTCTATAGCAGTTAATGGTGCAAAAATCTGGAACACTCTGAGCCTAGCACTACAAAATTGTAACTCCATTTATGCTTTTAAAACATGTTATCTGAAGAATATCTTTGATTAAACAACCATGACACACAAGACTATGAACACTTTAACATGACTATTTTAGTTAACTTATTGATATTACGCATTTTATCCATATCACTTCTCGAATTGCTGAGCTACACATTTTTACTTAACTTATTTGAATCCATTTTTAAACTATCTTTACTGTATTTTAACATATACTCTCATTTGTAATTATTTAATCATAAGCAGTACTATATCTACTTTACTTATACTCATGACCCTGGGGAACACAAAATGTATATTTCATAAGGTTTATCAAGAATAAAAAGGCTTTTATTATTATTCAGCTTCAGCCTGAACTGTTCTCTGGTGTCCCCCATCTCTGTTTGTAGTTGGATGCCCCGCCATTCATTGATTTTCTGACCCAGAAATTGTTCTCTTTGTCCAACACTGTCGTATCTCTGGCTGTGATGTTAAGGCCCTTGTTGACGTTGCGACAAAGTTCCGTGGGTATAACAATACTCTGAGGTATATTAACTAATTTTTATATGTAGTAAGATATTAACTTACTATGATACATAGTAAGATATTAACTAACTTTGATATGTAGTAAGATATTAACTAACTTTGATACGTAGTAAGATATTAACTTACTTTGATATGTAGTAAGATAGTACCTTACTTTGATATGTAGTAAGATATTAACTTACTTTGATATGTAGTAAGATATTAACTTACTTTGATATGTAGTAAGATATTAACTTACTTTGATATGTAGTAAGATATTAACTTACTTTGATATGTAGTAAGATATTAACTTACTTTGATATGTAGTAAGATATTAACTTACTTTGATATGCAGTAAGATATTAACTTACTTTGATATGTAGTAAGATATTAACTTACTTTGATATGTAGTAAGATATTAACTTACTATGCTACATAGTAAGATATTAACTTACTTTGATATGTAGTAAGATATTAACTAACTTTGATACGTAGTAAGATATTAACTTACTTTGATATGTAGTAAGATAGTACCTTACTTTGATATGTAGTAAGATATTAACTTACTTTGATATGCAGTAAGATATTAACTTACTTTGATATGCAGTAAGATATTAACTTACTTTGATACGTAGTAAGATATTAACTTACTTTGATATGCAGTAAGATATTAACTTACTTTGATATGTAGTAAGATATTAACTTACTTTGATATGCAGTAAGATATTAACTTACTTTGATATGTAGTAAGATATTAACTTACTTTGATATGTAGTAAGATAGTACCTTACTTTCATATGTAGTAAGATATTAACTTACTTTGATATGTAGTAAGATATTAACTAACTTTGATACGTAGTAAGATATTAACTTACTTTGATGTAGTAAGGTATTTGTTGTTTTTAACTGACATTTTTTCTATTAAACTACAAATTTGAGTACCGGTAGTGACATTTCGCAGCATAAAAGTCAATATTTCTTTGAAGAGCTTCATTCTGCCTATGTCAATGAAAAACGTTGTCAAACTGCTTTGCATTGTACAAGTCCTACCTTCTTTATGGCTGGGTTCATTAGAATGTTGCTCTCTGACTCGAACCGGAACTGACTCTGAAATCAAAGCAACAAATCCAGTCAAGAAACCAGTATACAAACAACAATTAATAATCATATTTTTTCAGTCAAACCTCACTAATGAGACCACTTGTAGGACTATGCTAAGTTGGTCTTAAATCTGAGGTAGTTTTAATAGTGAATCATAGTGGAAATTGTCCTAGGCATCAGTGGGAATTGTTCTAGGTGTCAGTGGGATAAATTGCAACTACACGTCTTCTTTTTCATCAATGCATGGTTCTGTGTTATTTTAACATTGTGCATTTAAAATGTTGGTGTTTCAATAAATAACACACAACATGTAATTAATTTAAGTGGACACACCATTTATTAATTAATATGATTCATGTACATTGTACAAACATATTATTCCTAGTAGGTTGAAATCATGCGGGATATTTATGGGCACAATTATTGTATCCCAATATATAAAAATAAACAATAACAATGCAAAACATCTATCACAGCCAGAATTAATATTAGTATTTTTTGCAATTCCATTAATGTTATCGCCTATATTTGATCAACAATATTTTTTTAAGGTCCCCTTTGTTCAACGTGACACAGTCCTAGACTGAAGCCCTCACAGAACAAGTAGACATGTGACATGACATATACTTTGTAGCCAGGCCCTAGACTGAAGCTCTCACTGACCAAGTCGACATGTGACATGACATATACCTTGTAGCCAGGCCCTAGACTGTAGATGGCAGCCACCTGCTGAGCAGTGAAGGCCTCACTGAACAAGTACACATATGACACATACCTTGTAGCCAGGCCCTAGACTGTAGATGGCAGCCACCTGCTGAGCAGTGAAGGCCTCACTGAGCAAGTACACATATGACACATACCTTGTAGCCAGGCCCTAGACTGTAGATGGCAGCCACCTGCTGAGCAGTGAAGGCCTCACTGAGCAAGTACACATATGACACATACCTTGTAGCCAGGCCCTAGACTGTAGATGGCAGCCACCTGCTGAGCAGTGAAGGCCTCATTGAGCAAGTACACATATGACACATACCTTGTAGCCAGGCCCTAGACTGTAGATGGCAGCCACCTGCTGAGCAGTGAAGGCCTCACTGAAGAGGTAGACTGAAGACATTTGCCCACAGAACATGGAGTCTTCGTCCATGTCTTGTTTGCAGCCCAAGTAGCACTTGTCAAACACCTGGTGACATCAACAACAGTGATTATAGTAATGTCATGAAAACAACATGGAGATGGGCAGGTGACACAGCAGGTGACACACAGCAGGAATGTAAGACAACACACGGACCAACAGAACAACTGAATGACAACCAAGCAGGAGCCTGAAGAGGCAGACGGAAGAGACGATGGTGTAATGACTTTAATAACTACTAAAAAATATGAAACCCACAAGTAATCAAAAGGATGTGGTTAGTTCACCAATTGAGAAATGTCAATACTAGAGAAAGGAAAACAGTGAAGTCACTGGTCGAAGTGGAGAGGAAGATTAAGGTAGAGAAATAGTTTAGAGACTAGAAAAGAGAGTCAGAGCTAGCAGGAGTGAGAAATTAGGAGGAAGCAAGACAGGTGGAGATAGTTGAATCTGCCTCGATCTGTGTGTGGTGAATTAATATATTACAGTTGAGCCTCGTTATAACGCAGTGGTCAGGATCCACGACTTCGGACAGCGCTGTACGCGAGGCACGTTAGGTGTTCTCATATCTGCTACCAGGGAGCTACTAAACAACAGCGATCGCCACCCACTGCACCAAGTCCATGAACGCTGTCTAAGCTGTGTGTGCTTGCAGCACTGTCTTATACGCCAATATGCAGTTTATGGAACTTATTAAACTTATACTAGCATCAACGGGTATTATTTTAAAATGTCACACCCTGTTGATTCTTGAACTGAATAAAACACATGTACGTATACCGTTATGGAATAGATCTACTACGATGATGATGTACTGGACCAATAGGCCTACGAATCGAAAATAATAACCTGGATCTGAGCAGCCAAAAACGTATATGATTTGACAAACGTAGTATGTAAGCTGATAAAACACAGAAAACGACAATAGGTAGAATTAATAATTGTTTCACTTCGTCTTTCAACCGATCTCGACCAAAGCATAAATTTATTATGCACCACTTAACACTGATTCATCGTTTCATATGCGGATGACGAATTCGTATTTTCGAGCACTGGTAGAGCCTTGGGTTAGGAATTTGGCATGTTGGTTTCGCGTCGCGAAAACGATTAAATTTACGATATAATGGAAGCATGTTATTTCACCCAAGTGTTATGTTGGTATTGAATACTAAATGCATTTAAAACTGTTTATCTGATTCTTACGCGAGGTATATTTGTGAATCTCGACTGCAACTTACAAACCGTCGAAACGAAGCCAGCGACAGCGATTGATGTCGGCGACAGTGCAAATCAAACAACACGTTGATACTCATCCATTGACATTGTTTGCCTAATTTATCTTGAGAATTGTCAAAGCAATTCTAAGTAGGCTTAAGCAGGCCCATTTGGTATTTTCCCCTGGCGGCAGAAAATGGGGGCCACGACCGACCGCGTTATATCCGAATCCGTGTAATAATGGGGCGCGTAATAACGAGGTGCTACTGTACTATGATCCAGCAAGTGGATGCGTGTGTGCGTGCATGCGTGCATGCGTGCGTGCGTGCTTGCGTGTGTGTGTTATGCTACTCCTCCTAGATGCTTTCATCTCAAGTGCCAAACTTTCAGCGACCCCCATGATCAGGTCATGAGTTTTATTTTTAAAATACACAACCCCTTATTGCCCTTTCTAGGAACAATCAAACGACCCTTTGTAGTTATTATGTACAATTGTCTGCAATGCTACATGAACAATTACTTATAATTGATGACATGTCACGTGTCTTTTGTTTAATTGTCCCAAGTTACGTAACACAAGGGCAACGCGTCGACAGACGTTAGTATAACTGCCAGTATTATGCCACAATTTTTAGTTACAATAACCAACATGACATACTGTGATATATATAGTTAGCAAGCCTACTGTGTCCTAGACCATATTTACAGAAAGGTGACTTACATCACTAGTGCTGACGAGCCAGGCCATTTCTGTGTGTGACACTAACTGACCGTCCACGTAGCAGTTGAGTTCGTTCTTGCTCCATCGATTGTACAAATGGACGACACTGACCATGTACCACTGAGAACAGAAAACACTTCATTTGTGCCATAATGCTCATCACATGCTCGTACAAGTGGGGTACGGTGACATAATGCTCATCACATGCTCGTACAAGTGGGGTACGGTGACATAATGCTCATCACATGCTCGTACAAGTGGGGTACGGTGACATAATGCTCATCACATGCTCGTACAAGTGGGGTACGGTGACATAATGCTCATCACATGCTCGTACAAGTGGGGTACGGTGACATAATGCTCATCACATGCTCGTACAAGTGGGGTACGGTGACATAATGCTCATCACATGCTCGTACAAGTGGGGTACGGTGACATAATGCTCATCACATGCTCGTACAAGTGGGGTACAGTGACATAATGCTCATCACATGCTCGTACAAGTGGAGTATGGTGACATAATGCTCATCACATGCTCGTACAAGTGGGGTACGGTGACATAATGCTCATCACATGCTTGTACAAGTGGGGTACGGTGACATAATGCTCATCACATGCTCGTACAAGTGGGGTACGATGACATAATGCTCATCACATGCTCGTACAAGTGGGGTACGGTGACATAATGCTCATCACATGCTCGTACAAGTGGGGTACGGTGACACAATGGTAAAATGCTGGACAGTCAACTTTCGCTCAGTCCCAGTTGCAACAGGGTCACTCGGTGGTATAAATGAGTACCTTGCAATAGACAGTGATGGAATTATGAGAACAAAACAGCTTTTGTGCAGCAATTGCAGCATGGCTGAATGCTTCCAAAGTTCAAAGCAAAGTTTAAATGGTGTTTGCATGAAAAGATCTGCAAAGTGTAATGTGCCGTGAGCCACGAATGTTGGATGGGAGTGGCATAAACTGAACACTTTGCTTTATACACAGTGTACACATGCACCACATCCACACCCACACATGCACCACACCCACACCACACATGCACCACAAACACACCACCCACACCACACCACATGCACCACACCCAAACCAAACACGCACCACATAATACCCTCTCTACTCCGTCTTCTGTAAATCACAAAACAGTATTTGTTTTTTATTGCGAGAACATTTCAATATGTTTTTAAAATGCATCCCTTCTAAATGTTCTTTAACTAGTACTAGCAATACAGCTTAGTTTCAGCAAACTACACGGCAAGATTAGTTCCAGTAACATGGTCATAGACCATGAGAGAAACTATTACAAACTCATAAGCAGAACCAACTTTACCTTCCTTGGTACAAAGTCATACTTGACACAATGCTGGAATCCTTTTCCTTTCACCTTCATGGCAGTGATGACCAGAGCATTGCCAAGGAAATGACCATAGTAACCAATTCCCTTGCTTGTCTGGAAACTAAAATTACATGGTGGTTATAACAGGTGCTAAATCTACTCTAATATGACGACCACTACGCTTGCAAGTTTTAGTTATTTTTACTGATGTGCTCCTGCAGTGATGATGAAACGATATTTCAGGATTTTACCAAGTTTAAAGAAATCATGGAGTAAAATTTAAATATTTGTTTCATTAGAGAACTGTAAACAGTTGTGTACTCGGAAGCAAGATAGAAACCATTTGTTTACTTGGAAGTGAGAGACCTTATACAGGTCTATGCAGAAATGAGAAACCTAATGTAGACCTACTTTGAAGTGATAGAATTGGTGTTCTTGCGACATACCTACCATTGGTCTACCAGATGTAGACCTACTTTGAAGTGATAGAATTGGTGTTCTTGCAAGTGACATACCTACCATTGGTCTACTAGATGTAGACCTACTTTGAAGTGATAGAATTGGTGTTCTTGCAAGTGACATACCTACCGTTGGTCTACTAGATGTAGACCTACTTTGAAGTGATAGAATTGGTGTTCTTGCAAGTGACATACCTACCGTTGGTCTACTAGATGTAGACCTACTTTGAAGTGATAGAATTGGTGTTCTTGCAAGTGACATACCTACCGTTGGTCTACTAGATGTAGACTTACTTTGAAGTGATAGAATTGGTGTTCTTGCAAGTGACATTCCTACCATTGGTCTACCAGATGTAGACCTATTTGAAGTGATAGAATTGGTGTTCTTGCAAGTGACATTCCTACCATTCGTCTACTATATGTAGACCTACTTTGAAGTGATAGAATTGGTGTTCTTGCAAGTGACATACCTACCATTGGTCTACTAGATGTAGACCTACTTTGAAGTGATAGAATTGGTGTTCTTGCAAGTGACATACCTACCATTGGTCTACCAGATGTAGACCTACTTTGAAGTGATAGAATTGGTGTTCTTGCAAGTGACATACCTACCATTGGTCTACTAGATGTAGACCTACTTTGAAGTGATAGAATTGGTGTTCTTGCAAGTGACATACCTACCGTTGGTCTACTAGATGTATGTTTTGAAGTGACAGACCAAATGTAGGTATACATTGAATTGAGAGACTTAATCTGACCTAACTTAGGACTCACCAGTAGAGAAATGGTTTCTCGCGTTCAATGTTAGTGCCAGTCACCGGGTCAAGGCGGAACCAGCAGTGGAATGTCCAGCCACTTTGGTACGGCCATCGAGCAATTGGAGGCAGATGAATTCCCTGTAAGAACAGGCAGAGACATGCATACTAAGGGTCACCCTTGCCACCGGGAAAATACAATTTTGTACCCCTACACCCACAGCCTTTGTTACTATATGAATTGGTAAAACACTCCATTAAGTTCTTACTGAGCAATACCATTTTACATTAAACAAATG
The DNA here is from genome assembly GCA_033239005.1 of Lamellibrachia satsuma. NCBI lineage: Eukaryota > Metazoa > Annelida > Polychaeta > Sabellida > Siboglinidae > Lamellibrachia > Lamellibrachia satsuma. The sequence continues at coordinate 896,458 of BSQZ01000051.1, forward strand.
CAGATTTCACTGATCTGAAATGATCTGCCATGAAAGTTTAATGTCGATATACAATGCAATGCGAGAAATTTGCATTTTGCGTTTCAACTGCAACAGCTGCATGAATCCATGTTAATAATAGTATGTAGACTGGTTATGAGCACAAAGAACCTATACTCTTTAGATTCTTAACTAGAGCAAACAATACTGTAGCTGAATGGGTGTTAGGAAATAGGGAATGTATCAAACTCACCGCTCCTTTCTTGCCGGGGAAGCTAAAGAACTCATTCGCACCATGTTTCTGAGGCATCAAACGAAGCACTTGAAGCAACTTCACTGAATGGTGCGGCTAAACAATATGAAATAACACATTAAAGCAATGTAAACCTAACGTTAAAAAAAATCTTAATTGTAATTATCTTGACAGTCTATATTGTACATTTTTTTTTATTTTACTTACATTTGCCCACCCCCCAATTACACCACATCATTTATTATGAAATGATAACAAAGATGTAAATAAATAATAATTATTAAGGGTGGCATGTAAATATTGATTTTGGTAACATAAGTATTTGAAATGCCTGTTTGTTAGAATTCCTGTATTATCACTGTATCACAATTCAGCATGTTAGCAAGGTTTCATTATCAAAAGTTGATTGAATTACAGCAATTTTGATGTCATAATGAATAATATAGTTAAATTCTACATAATTATATCAACTAATTTCATAATATAGCAGCGACAGTTTTTAATTCAACATGTTCTAGATTTGATATCTATAACGCAACATTTAATTATAGAGTACCGTTGTTTTTAGTTCAATAACATGTTCTAGAATTGACATATTGTATTGGGCACATGTACATGACTTTACAATATGTTATATTAACCCCACAACTGCTTCTGTTTGGTCTACTTGTTAGCAGCATAGATTTAGAGTATGTTGCTTGCATTCGTGTAATATTTACCCATTTTCCATTCTGCCCCTTGAGTAGGCCAATCAGCAGTCTTAGTTCCTTCACTGTGATACTGTAGCTCGCCAGTACACATAGCATGTCAATGAACAAGTCTGAAACACGGCACACAGCTAGTGTTGGCAATCGGTTTCATTTTCATAATCGATCATCAGTTTCATTTTCATAATCGATCACAGGTTCTATTTTCATAATTGATCATCGGTTTGATTTCTATAATCAATCACCAGTCTGATTAAAAAAATCAATCGTCAGTTTAATTTTCATAATGGATCATCGGTTTGATTTTCATAATCAATCGTCAGTTTGATTTTCATAATTGATCATCATTTTGAATTTCATAACAGAATATTTGTGTGATTTTTAAAATCGACCATTAGTTTGATTTTCAAAATTGACTGTCAGTTTGATTTTCATAATCGATCATCAGTTTGATTTTCATACTCGATACAAACCGATTGATGATTAATTATATAATCAGTTTGCGGGCAGCCATTGTAGGAAAGAATTCATTTACATCTTTGACAGCGCACTGACTTTTCTCTCTTTCCATTGCCCAGAGAAGTCATGGAACGGAAACAATATTCAGCACAAAGTTGTGATCAATTAATTGATCGGAAGCATGAACCAATCAATCATTAAAAAATCTATTAATTGAAACAACGCTATTGATACAATGCATCTACTGGTGGGTTATGATAGTAGCTATTTTATCTACCAGAAGGTTTATAACAAAGGTTATTGTTAATGTGGTATAAAATTAACTCTGAATATGTCCGTCATAGAATGTCATAAAAGCAGCTAAACAGGTCCTTGTCAGAATGTCATAAAAGTAGCTCTAAATATGTCCCACTTGGGTCCCTGTTAGAATGTTACAAACTAGCAGTATATGTACATACATGGTAATACATCATAAATGTAGCTATATAATTACCTGCTAACATGTCGTCGGCGCTCCTCAGTTGAGCCAGTGCCCGTTCGATCAGGCCGATTTCAGTACAGGCCTGAAGATTGCGGGTGCTCTTGCGCAGGATTGCTGTGAAGTGGCTCCATAGTTCACCCTGGTGAACAAAACAACAACTACATCAAAATGTCTGCTATTTCTCAAATGGTGAAACACTTAACAGGGCTTAAAATTTGCTTGAAAATCTGAACTTTCAAAATTAGTGGCCAGCAATTAAATTTAGGAGCCAATTGGCCAGGATAGCAGGTTTCATCTATTAAAATTATTAAATACTATGGTCGCGCGTAACCCAAGCCTGGGTATATGGCCTAGAGATCAATGCAATCAGGGAAAAACAAGAGAAAGCTTGTGGAATTAATTACGGGAGTGAAAAAAGTAAAGAATGGAGGAGCTGAGGGGGGAGCTGAGGGAGGAGCTGAGGGGGGAGCTGAGGGAGGGAGCTGAGGGGGGAGCTGAGGGGGGAGCTGAGGGGGAGCTGAGGGAGGGAGCTGAGGGGGGAGCTGAGGGGGGAGCTGAGGGGGAGCTAGGGGGAGCTTAGTGTGAAATAGAGTTTTAGGAAGCAGCTGGTGAGGAGTTAGAGAAAGTGGGCTGGACTCGTGGACCAAATGGAATGGAGAAGAGTAAGACTGCGATTGACCTGGGTGGACTGTGTGAAGACAAATTTGGTGGTAGTGGAGAACGTCACCAAGTGAGACAGGAGGTGGATACAGTAGTGAAATAAAAACAGTGACAGAAGAAGGAAAACAAAAATATGTGTGCATATAATATATTGACCTCCTACATCTTTTTTTTATTTTTATTAAATCATATCATTAGAATTTTGAATGTGCCAAATACCTAGACATGTATTTCCCAGTTTAATAGCTAAATAACAATATTTTTTAGCATAATACTGACCATGTACTATTTCTTCTGAAGTTCAGAATTATGTGTACACTGTAATCATACCGCTAGAAAATTACTCATATAAACTAGCAGAGAGATTCTGATAAGAATTAGAATTCGGCAGAAGAATCAGAGATAATTTACAAAAAATGCCGGATTATTGAGCATGTGAAAACCTGTCCCAATACCATGACTTGGGGCATGACTATACCCACTGTTGGGCACCGGCAGTTGTGTTTAACTACATTCTCACATCAATTAAAAATTATAAAATGTACGTTCACAAAGTCATGCAATATTAGTTATATATCATAATAAAAAAAACATGTGCAGTGATGTTGGTTTATAATGTAATTCAAACCACATCACAAAAACATTCGACTTCCCCATTATCGTCCACGATCGACACACAAACTAGTTTCAGAGTAAGACCCGCAACACGTGTCACAAGCTAGATGCTACAATTATTTTAATGTTTCATGAAACAATTATTAAGTGCGGTGCTGTGGTAATTATCTTAGTTCTAACTGTGTCGAATACGAGTACGCATAAAAACGAAAATATGGGGAATAAGACGAAAACGCAAGTGCCATAATCGGTCACCGGCGGCACACCGCGGTCGTGGAGCACATTCTGAAAGTTTGGCAATGACGTTTGACAAGATACATTCCAGAGAACCTAAATCTAAATCTATTCATGATTAAAGATAATGAGCGTACATCTAACGAAGTGCAGGTGTGATATGTGATAGGTAGAACTTGTAAAAAAGACGCTCATTTCGACGTGCACGTACAGTGGTGATGCCTAGTGGTGCAAAACGAATGATCGAATGGCACAGCCAAATCGAGGGCTCCTCCGTCCAGAAGCTGGTAGCGCTACGATTTTACGTTGGCTGTTAACGGCTTATGCAGCTAAATGTTTCATTTGAATGATTTGCGTAACCTATGCATGTTGCAACATTGGAGGTCCGACTTGAACCATTTTTGAAGTAATACAACTTACAAAATGCATTCGCCAACTGGCACCCACTGTTAAAAAAAACACTCGCCACGACAATATTTGGGCACTATTGGCGAGCCACAGCTCACAAATTTAAGCCCTGCTTAAATATGCAGCATGCACTGTCATACTGTCATACTGTGTGTTTATGACATTTGATTGTCCCAACGACCAAAGGAGATTTATACGCAGTATTTCCTGACTAAGAATTTTTGTAATATTTACTAACTTATTCATCCAAAAATCTTTTCAACAAGTTGATCTGTGATCTTTTAAAAGGTCTCTGAATTTGTAGTTCAGCCATAAAAATTGATAGTACTTGTCTACTGGTTATTAAAATAAAATTGTATTATCGAAATATTTGTGATCTTTTGAGGTCTATGAATTTGTAGTTCAGCCATAAAAATGTATAGTACTTGTCTACTGGCTAATAAAGTAACATTGTATTATCAAAAAAAATTAAAAAGTGTGTTAGCTTGGATTGAACTGTCACTGTGTAACTAACTATGCGCTTATTAAATAAAATGATATTAGTGTTTAATATTCACAAAATACAATAATTAATTTTTTTAATAATGGTTTCTGGAGAAACATACAAATTTAGCTTTAGAACATCACACAATTTTTTTTAATATTATATAAACCCAGACTCAGTTTGGCAGATATTTTACCATAAAACTACAGTTACAGTAGAGTAGGCCTACTATGAAGAAGGACAATTTCTGTTGTATCGGAAAACAGAGAAAAGGAGATACTGAAAATTTTTAAAAAATTTAAACTGCAATACATAGCATATAATACAAAAAACAAACATGTTTTACTTGAAAAAAATTACTTTAGAATATTGACACTTAATAAAGAAAACAAAAGTGAAAATGAAAGTGAAAGTGCACTCACCTGAAGCATGGAAGAGCAGTGGCTCATGAGATCTAACATGTGTAGAATGTTCTCAGGATCTTGGATGATGAAGTTTGTCTCCAGCTCAAACTCACCCCCCACCAGCTGAAACAGACATACAGGAAGTGTTCAGTGACACAGTATTGTGATACATATTGAAGGTACAACAGCTGATAATTTTAATCATAAAATTATATTATAATATAGCATAAACTATATATAATCTCGACTGCCCGAATGTGTTTTAATGAACCACAGTTTCTTTAATAAATAGAGTGTTATCTGTCTATGAATATAAACTTTGCCGTTCACTACAATGGCAAACAGCTGTCGACAACTTCCAATTCCTGTGGACAAAGTTTACTGGGTTCAGGGGTTCGCAGGATCATGTGATCACAGTGATGCGCATATCATTAACACACATAAAAATTATATCTTTTCCACATGCAACGTAAACATGATATTCAGCCCAAAACATTCAAGTTACAGATAATGGGCAAATTATATTTTTTAAATATGGTTCATTAAACCAACATTTGGCCAGCCAAGATGTTAGAGTTGATATATTAAATTCAACCTAATAAGCATATGTTTAAAAAATTGGGCAATGAAAAATGTAAAGGAATCTGTTCTTATAAGCATACACTAAAAATTGTTTCTCCAGACGATAACGTAACTGTTTAGCACTAGTGGTGTCATTTGGTGACTAGTGTAGAACAACTGAAAAATTGTGCCAACTGTTTAACACCAGATGGCGACACTTTTCAGTTGTTCCACACTAGTCAAATTACAATAATTATGGATCCTGCTGATTAAAAAAGGGGGTGTATGCTAATTAGGGCATTATGCTTAATGGGTCAGATACAGTAGTTTATTATCGCTATACTATATACAAACGATCAGACGCTATACCTTTAAGATATTATCAAGCTGAATGCAAACCACTGAAATGTTATTTCAAGACAAATATGGCAACCATGATAAAATGGATAAAGTAATTCCATCCATTGGAAATCATGCATAATAAAATTAGCATGTCTGGCTACTTTTTTCAGGTCAACTGTTACATTGTTTCTAGAAAATGGTTATTATCATTTTGTGCATGAGAATAGTTTCTATGTAATGACTAGAGAGTAGTAAAAGAGATTTTATAATTTCCAGAAGATTGCTACATCCATGAGAATGCATTTTACATTAGATACACCATAATTCACCTCTTTTAATATTCAGGAATGCAAATTCCCTGACTTTCCATTTAAATAATTAAATTTTCCTGACCTTCAGAACATATTAAACATAGCCCAACCAATGATGTACACACAAACATGCATCTAAATCCTACAAGCACACCGTACTTCAGTCATACCACTTTCCCGACACACCCAAACCTCTTTATAGTTTTTTTCACATCAGCAGCCATTAATGTGAAAATCAATAATCAACACAACTGAAATATTTCCACAAAAGCACATCTTCTTGAATTCCCCTCACGATGTTGTGCAATATGCAATAAAATATGCAAATTAATCATATTTCCCAACAATAAATCAAATTTTAGATCGATGACTTAGAAATCAAATGTAATGTTAATTTTCATAGGAATATAAGCTTCCTCATTATTCAGATTTGGCTATATAGACAGGGTTGAAAAAAATCATGATCTTTTTTTTATTTAAATCAGATTTTTTTATTTATTTGATTTTTTTAAAATCTGGTATATAGACATTTATATAGATGTTGATATTTATAAACTCTTTCAAATGAGTTCTATTCAAATTGATTTGGGCACCTGTCTTAACAGAGGGTACAAGATTTTTGCTTATATAAAGACATTAGACATTAGGGGCATATTACAAGCAATGAGGAGGAATAGCTTAATGGGGCATATTACAAGCAGTGAGGAAGAATAGCTTGATGGGGCTTATTACAAGCAATGAGGAATAACAGTTTGATAGTACTGATACATTATAAGCAATAAGAAAGAATGGTTTGATAGGACATCTTATAAGCAATAAGAAAGAATGGTTTGATGGGACATATTACAAGCAGTGAGAAAGAATAGCTTGATGGGACGTATTATAAGCAATGAGGAAGAATAGCTTGATGGGGCTTATTACAAGCAATGAGGAATAACAGTTTGATAGTACTGACACAATATAAGCACTAAGAAAGAATGGTTTGATAGGACATATTACAAGCAGTGATGAGTTGTGTAGGACACATTGTAAGCAACAAGGAAGAATAGTGTCATATGAGACATTATAAGCAACGAGAAAGAATAGTGTCATATGACACCTTCTAAGCAACAAGGATGGAGAATTTGAATGCTTGATACATTACCAGTCCAGTATTGTTTTTTACAACTGAAGAACTATAGCAAGGAAAATAAGAAAAGGGAAGGAACAGATTGAGTTTACTGGATAAACTGACTGGAGGATGACCATGAATGCTAGCAAACATGTCAGGTCTGACACATGTCAATCAATCAACATAAAAACATGAAACATGTCACTCAACGGGAAATATGTAAGAGCAGATGGGAAGGTGATCTGAGTGGCAGACCTGCTTCATGGAATATTAGAAGTCGTTCATAATTGTCAACATTTAGTTGTTCGCACAAAATATACTAATTTAAATAAATGTCAGTCGCATGTGAAATGTGCCACGCAGTGAACAGTTACAAACCCACTATTGTTTTAAATTGACAGATCCTCCATGAGACTGTTGCCAACAAGATACATCAAGCTAACAAACATGACCACCGCTATCAGACACTCCGTCATTTATCGCCCCAACATTTGTCTACACAAGATAAAAACAAAAGTAACATTGTTTCAGCTAGAATAGTATGTAAAAAAGCTTGATCTGACAGCTGCATGCTACCATGCTATTGCATGCTACCTTATTAATGTAATATATTATATGTAAACATGGTTGCTAAGGCAAAGCTTGACACTCACACTCATAATTAGAATTGTGACATGGACCTGTGAGTTGTGTAATTGTTCACCGCACGGCATTGCTACATTGATATTTGTTTTTCAGCCTGCAGAAACATTATAAAGTGCTAATTCAGGGAGGTGGGTCTGAGAATTGGTATGCTTTGTACAAATAGGGAAATGTCAACAATTGTAAACGACCCTTTAAAGGGGGCCATACTAAATACTCTGAAGAAGATAACAAATCCGCCCAGGAATATTGGAATTGGTTTTTATTTGGCATAATTAATACAGATAACAAAATGCATATGATATATATTCTACAAAGCCAAAACAACACGTGGAGGGAAGAGATAACAATAACTGGATCAGCAAAACCAGGGAATCCCCAAGCACATCATGGTGCTGAGAAAACATGTTTCCAGAGATGAATACCCAGCACTCGAATTGGAAAGCAATAACTGACAAAAAATGCTCCTTTCCCAGCTGTTGCTGGCTGGCGCTGACTCTCAATGCAGTGACGACAGCAATAAACAAACATGGAGTGATTGGATGGACAGTATGAAAACAGTCAGTTTGCCTCATTACCAGGGAACCTATTCCCAAACGCTGTCACCAGACGTGACGGAAATATCAGATATTAGTCTACCACAGTGTCTATGCGGCTCTGGGTTGATCAGATTCAAGAGCTTTTCATTACATTTCAAGATTTTTTTTAAGATCAATACTTTGAAAATTTAGGACCTTCTTCAAAACAAATTCCGTACAAAATAACAAACGATCTAGGAGCCATTTATTTATTTGGTGAACAAATTGTATCATGATTAAAGAAGCATATCACTGAGTGATACGCAGTCTATCTCACATTTGTCAATTATAGCCTAGGGCCTTAATCTAGTTTGGCGAAATCAAGGGGAGGGGGGGACTATGATTAAATGACATTGGTGTTGTTGATGTTTTGAGATGGCGTCTTAGTCTTGGCTGTTTTGGATATGAGATTTGTACCGATATATTTCAGGTTTTGCTTCATAGTAATAACGACTGATAAAATAGTTTTTGCTCATTTGCTGCCAAGTTGCAGCATTTGGTTTTTTATGATCACATAAGACATGTTGACAAGTCAGATGATTCTACTGAACCAGCGTGTCCCTTGCTGGAAGTTGAACGATATTAGTTTTTGGACAAATTACTTCATTCTCAGTTTTTGTGGCATATGTATGGCTGTAGAATTGATACTATATCTTGCTAGCTATTACTGTGGAGCAACGGGCTTTTCAAGCAGCTAATGCTGCCATGTGATTACTACTTTCATGAAGTCTAGAAACTGGTCATTGCATAAATTTTGTATGGTCATCTGAAGCTGCATCAAATAGCAGGACGTCTACGGGGAATAGACCGCAGTTGATTGACATCTACGGGGCACAGACCACAGTTGATTGATGTCTACCGGGCACAGACCACAGTTGATTGAAGTTGATTGACGTCTACGGGGCACAGACCACAGTTGATTGACGTCTACAGGGCACAGACCCAGGGTTGAAAAAAATCATGATTTTTATTTTTAAAATATAAAAAATCTGATTTTTTTATTTAAATCGGATTTATTTGATTTTTTTATTGATTTTTTTAAAATCTGGTATACATATATGTTTATATAGATGTTTAAATTTGTAAACTCTTTCAAATGTGTTCTATTCGAATCAATTTGGGTTCTTGTCTTAACAGAGGGTACATGATTTTTGCTTATATAAAGACATTAGACAATGTCCACAAGGCCTCTCACCCCCTGTAGTCGCATAATTTGTCTTGGAAAGGAAAGCATGCTGTGTGTCTGTGGCTGTAGCAGTGGTAATTATTGTTTGACTATAGGGTGGATTAGCACCTGTCCAGGGCTCTGTGTACTCTAAGGGTATCTAACCAGAATACAAACTGGTACAGTATTAAACAACTGAGTCAACATACTGAATTGGTAACAACTAGCACAAGCTATAAGTGGACTTTAACTCAGGGCTTCTGTGTTGAAAAGATACTTCCTCTGGAAGACAGGTTTGTGTGGCTTCACTACATTCAGAAAGGGAATAGCTCAAACATACACAATGTCATAAAATATTTGACTATCAGTCTATCTGGTGTCAATACAACTACACAAGTGTGTTTTGTATTAAAAAACATACAAAACTTTGTTGATCTCAATGCTTGTAAACAATTATTTGTATTAAATTCATATAAATCAGCGATTAAAAAACCAGAAGTCAAAAAAGTCATAAATCAATGATTTTTTTGGAGTGATTTAAATCAAACAACCCTGCACAGACCACAGTTGACTGACGTCTAAGGGGAGCAGACCGCAGTTGATTGACATCTACGGGGCACAGACCGCAGTTGATTTTCCCATTGGCGGCCATGTTAACATTTTGCATTTCGCAAATGTACTAATATCCTAAAAACGTGTAGTTTTCACAAAATATTAATATACTGAGCAGTGTTTCAGTAATGTTATCACCAAAACCCCTACACGTCTTCAAATCCTCTTCATATTGCAACATCTCTGACTTTTCAAATGGACCTACCTTGCCGCCTGAATACAGATGCACAATTAAAATCAGCTGCACTGAAATCGGCTAAATTGCAAATTTGCAGGCACTACATCTGAAATACTTCCGGAAGTCTAACTGCAGTCTGACCCCTTTAGAGACACAGTGACTGGTCTGGGGGAGTTCTATGATAACTACCAAGATAATGGCCCAGTCCCCTAAGTACACCTCAGTGACACTATATATGGCAGTATACAGCAGTTAGTGTCTGCAAGTGATGTTTCATTGCTCTCTCTGTCTATCTCCTATCTCCTACTGCAATGCTTGTTCAGTTCCCCTGGGTCAAATCATGCTCAAATTGAAATATGACCAATACGGTGCTCTACTGCAATGCTTGTCCAGTTCTCCTGGGTCAAATCATGCTCAAATTGAAATATTACCAATACGGTGCTAAACTGCAATGCTTGTCCAGTTCCCCTGGGTCAAATCATGCTCAAATTGAAATATTACCAATACGGTGCTCAACTGCAATGCTTGTCCAGTAAATGTAGTTACCAGAATAGGATAAGCAAATAATCCCGGACACTGGTCGGATATAATTATGATTTTGCAATATATATGAATATGAATTCATTGGTGGTTGGATATATGTCTATTACACTAACTTCTAAAAAAAAAAATTTACTTTTATTGTTATGATTCATCAACAGTTGTTAAATAATAAAACTAATGAAAATAATGAAAGTTCGTTTTCAAGTTTTAAAAGTTAGTGTAATATACACATATCCAACCACCAACATGGTGCCGATAAAATGGACTTCCATTGTTTTGACTCTTTCACCAGCGATATATATATATTAATTTAATTATTTATTATTATAAATTTTTTACAAACATATTGTTTTATGCATTTATATTTTTAACTTCTTTATTTCTTAACTTGTTTATTTTTCACTTGTTTATTTTTAACGGTGTTTATTTGTTTAACCTGTTTATTTTTATTTTATTTATTTTTAATTCATATTTATATGTACATGGGTTTTTATCTGATCAAAATGAAAGTATTCGTATTTATATATTCGTACTTGTACTATAAATTATACTAACAAAAAGCAATACCCAGTAGTCTTTACAACACTGATGTCCGAATGTACATCATGATTAAGCAATTAGCATATACACACAGAGACATGCTGTGCTGGCACACACAACTACACAGTGCATGCACGCCATCAGACCAATCCCATGACACAGACAAACATTGACTAATGAAAAGGGCAGTCCAGACACTGTACTCAGCCATCGACTAGTGAGATGAAGGAAGCAAGACACTCTCCAGTCATCCGCGTTGACAGCATCATGCCGAGATGCATTTCTAAGAACCTATTCTATTCTAAGCTCCTATTCTATTCTAACAGCCTCTTCTATTTTAACAGCCTATTCTATTCTAACAGCCTATTCTATCTGCAGAGGCCGGGAGTGGATAATCCGTGGATAGGTGTGAAAACGCCTTTATTATCACTCAGCTATTCCATGTTCTTTTTGTGCATCACACGGACATGATGTACATGTGTGTTATGACACATACATGATGTACATGTGTGTTATGACACATACATGATGTACATGTGTGTTATGACACATACATGATGTACATGTGTGTTATGACACATACATGATGTACATGTGTGTTATGACACATACATGATGTATACGTGTGCAATGACACATACATGATGTACATGTGTGTTATGACACATACATGATGTACATGGGTGTTATGACACATACATGATATACACGTGTGCAATGACACATACATGATGTACATGGGTGTTATGACACGTACATGATGTACACATGTGTTATGACACATACTTGATGTACACGTGTTATGACACATACATGATGTACACGTATGTGAAAAGAACTAATGTGTAGCATACTCTGATAACAGTTTGCCGTATTTGTGGTCATGTGACGGATTCTCTCCGATTGCGACATGCCCTGCAGGCAGAGAGACTGGAGGGACCCGGAGAGACTGGAGGGACCCGGAGAGTCTCTCTGGGTTATTCTATTTGCTTGAACTCTTTTTCACATTAACACTTTTTGTTTATCGGTTCATCACAACTCAAAACACTCAACTGTGGGTGTCAACTGTTGTATACAGTGATGATCTCTTTCAAACAATGTCACAGAAATATAGTATGTAAGATTGGAACACTTGTGGATAAACGTAAATAACAAAGTTGGCTTTCACACATCGGTACCCTTGATGGCGTAGTATTCAGGCGTGAGTGGTCATATGACAAATATGCTATGTCAGTGTGTCTGGGAAGAAGTGTTCCTGTCATTTTCCACACGTTAGTCAATATATCATCCAGCAACATTCAACGAACATCTAGTCACAACATGTGCCCAGTGAAGCATGTCCACATCATCTGCTTGACCAATATGACTGTTGAATATGATGTAGCACAAACAAACAATTCAGGACTATAGATAATTAATCCGTGAAATATTAAACTCTACTGCACATTTAATGTTATTTTACAAATAGGCCTACTGTCTTTCTTGGAAGTGTCGTCAAATTACCCAAATCTCTCAGCTTTCCTTGGCTATAAACCACCTGTGACTCAGCCTAGCAAAATCATTTATTGACTTACTAGAAACCTGTACCAAACTGACACATGCTTCAAACTGTAATGCTTCAAATAATTATTGCCCTACATGCTTTAAATTGCCATATACCTCAAATCGGCACACATGCCTCATCTATGCATGTTTTGCCATAATGCTGGGTGGGACCAATGTGCACTTCAAACTGCCATTTCCAGTGGACTGTCATATGCCCCAAATTGACATTTTCCTTGGATATATTGTCAAGCCAGTTGGTAAAATGTCACAGCACTCAGTGTATCTCATGTCGACATAGATGTAATATATTGTATGGTTTTTGTGTTGAATACTGTCTTGTTGTCTTTGGGACGAATAAATATTTCCTGTTTCCTGTATGGTTTATTGAGGGGCTTAGCAGCTAGTTCTTTTTGGATTGTACATTGATTTTAATTCCTAAAAACAACATACATTTTCTGATCAGTTCATAAGAGAAATAAATACACATTATATGACATTCTGCAGCAAACATGTAAGTAATATATTTAACCAATTAAGCATACATGCCCAAATTAACGTACACCCCCCTTTTTAATCAGCAGGATCCATATTTTTTAGTAATTTGACTAGTGTGGAACAACTGTAAAGTGTTGCCATCTGATGTTAAACAGTTGGCACCACTTGTCCTACACTAGTCACCAAATGACACCACTCTAGTGTTAAACAGTTACCTTATTGTCTTGAGGAACACATTCTGGTGTACGCTTATAAGAACAGATTCCTTGACATTTTTCATGGCCCAATTTATGCTCAAACGTACTGTATGATTATTAGGTAGAATATGGCATATGACAAATAACCTGAACTGGCAACCTAGACTATGTAAAAAAAATTGGTTAATTTAATCCATGGGAATCAGTCTTCCTAATAGCCAACCTATGTCCACCGGACAGCACTTGGAGTAGCCATGGCGATGCTGGACAATCCGCTATCAGTTACTCTCCACCATTTGTATAAGAAAAATTCATCAATGGGAATTTAATGGTCAGTTGTGACACAAGTGAATTCCATTAAACCCTGAATAATCATTAAACTAAAATGTGCAAAACACATACGGAATAGTTAGAAATATGATCTAATTAAATAGACTGTGTAATCTTGCTCTATCAATGACCTCGCTGGATGAACAATGTAAAATCAATACCCTGGAAATTATCAAACGGGTGATGCCTAGCTAGTCATCCTGGGCAAATAAACCTCCGGCAGATACCAAAGTGCATCATCATCGGATGTCTCTTCACATCAAAGACACAATCAATGCAATATGCAGTAAAGACATTCATTGCAGGATTGGGTAAGTTGGTCAGCATTCAAATGACACAGACCTCCAAACTCTCCTGGATTGTCCGAGATTGTCCAAGAAATCACCGTTTACATGCCACCTCCCACCCAACATTGTAAATCCCCTGGAAATGACAGCAGGGCTCCCATCAGTACAGTGTCCCCCCTCAGTACTGTCTCCCAATCAGTACTATTTCCCTCTTAATACTGTCTCCCCCTCAGTACTGTTTCCCCCTCAGTACTGTCTCCCCCTCAGTATTGTAATGATAACTACAGTGGCACTTAGAATAGTGCATACCTCTGCCATTTGGAACAGTTCACCAGTTTCAATATGCAAGTGAGATAAGTATGTTTGCAAGCTTTCAACATACATCTGTTTATTTCGGTAAAATTGCATTATGAATTGCAACATGAACTGAAGTAAAAATTAAGAAAACTCAGATGAAAATGATGTTCTAAGTTCCCAGAATCCTGACTCAGAACACACCAGAAGCCATATGTTACAGCTTGAAAATAAACAAATTTAACAAGATCGCCATCCAAGGCAAAGACAATTTCTATGGGAGCTTCTACGGGTGCTCCCTATCATGAACAGGGACGTGCAACAGTCACCAGCAAGGGACCATAGAAGATTTAGGGTGGAAATGTCTTTTAGAAAAATATCATTATGTCTTGATTTTTTTGCAGAAAGCAGCTATATTTCAGATGATTTTAAAGTGATGGGGAGTTCATTCCAGAATTTAGGCACAGCCACAGAAAAAGTGCACATGCCCGGCTAATACACATAGACGAGGTGATATTCCCATAAACCACATGTCACTCAGACTCAGACTATGGGAACAAGGTTGGCAGGCTTCTGACAAGACAGTTTCTACCGTGGTTTAAACAATGGTTTCAACCATCTCGTCAGAAATACCTTTCTGACATCAAAACGTCAGAAACTGACATTTTCTTTTAAAAAATTATCACATGCCATTTTGTTTAATGTGTAGATTGTATATTAAAACAATGCAGTAATGCATTAGTAACCTGTTACATGTCAGCTTCATTATGTAAGATTTTAAAAATGTATATCAAAAAAGATTCAAAGCAGGTCCAGGCAATCATTTGAAGTCCCAATTTCCAGAGCTGAACTATCAAGTGAGCTACAACATTTTTTTTAAGAGTATTGTCTGAGCTTGCTTTTATCATATGTGCTCTTGTCTGTGCTTGATGGAGGTATAAGTTGATTGGCCCAATGCTTTCTACTTAGCAAGTTGCTTGGCCAGCCACCTGTTGCTACACCTTCACATAGAGATACACTGTTACATGTGAAAGAAGTGCAAATTGATCACCCACATTTTTTTTAGACATTGTCATATTGAATAGTGACTTTAACAATGCTAGTAGCACCCCTGCGTGCAACAACCAGGTGGAAGGTGGAAGACCAGTTAAGGCTGTGTGGGAATATTTTGTTGAAGTGGAAAGTAATGGAAAACAGTTGCTAGATGCAAGTTCTGTGGTCATTAGATTTCACACAAATGTGATAGAATGCTGGTTCATCAAATCAAGTGCAGAAAATCATAAATTATATAGCATGTATTAGATTCTGGCAGTTTCTGATGGATTTCTGGCAGCTTCTGATGGATTTCTGACAGTTTCTAACAAATTTCTGACAGTTTCTAACAAATTTCTGACAGTTTCTGACGTATTTCTGACAGTTTATGATGTAAGAAACCCGTCAGAAACCAGTTTCTGACATTATCACATCAGAAATACCTTTCTGACTGTCACAAACCCAACCCTGTATGGGAATAACATCAAACCATTGTTCCTTCAACTGGTTAAGATACCGTTTATCCATCACATCGTAAGCTTATTATTGTCATCTGATCATCTGCCCTAGTAGACGGTGCTCAAACAGCAAGGAGAGTCATCAATAATTCTATCAGGCAGAATCAATACATCAGGGAGTGGCTGTATATATAATTAGATGAGCAGCAATTACATGGACAGAATGTTAAATACACTAATGCATCAAATGTCAAACTTGATCACTGTATTAAAACTGTTAGCTCTCACCATAAATGAATGGTGGCAGAGATTAATCAAATGTCAAATGGTCCGGATTATCTGTAAATTTGCATGGTGGAAAAACCACAAATAACCAGTTTTAGCCAGTATGGCACAAATTAACCTCCAAAGCCGGAAACCACACGTTCAGAACTACACACATTAGGAATCAATTAATAGTAGAATCTTAAACATTAAAAAGTTACATAATTTCCAGCACTATAAGAAAACACAAAAAAACATTTATACTAAATATCAAAAAGTAGAAAAGCATAGTCACCACTCCTGCTAATACAAAGTAGGAAAATACTAGAAGAGGTACATATGATTAATGCCTAGGCTCATTATTACGCTGTTGAAGAATCAAATCAATGGAAGTCTATTTTGATTTTCACCACGTGGTTGGATGGATATGCATCTATTAGACCAACTTCTAACACAAAGAAATGGACTTTCATCAAAATGTGTTAGAAGTTAGTGTAAGAGACACATCTAACCAACCACATTGTGCAGATAAAAATGGACACCCATTGTTTGGACTCTTCAGCAGCAATAAGTATAAATTGTTGTGGATTCTATACATCACCAACAATTTAATATCCCCATTTTGTAAATCAGAATTTAAATGTTCTTCATGAACAAACCAGTGAAAATTTACGTCTCAATATCAGACAGACAGACGGACAGACAGGTGTATTTTATTTGATCCATATGCGTATGTATCTCTCAACAATTAAGTATATAAAAGCAATTTTTTTTTAAAATATGCATGTATTATATAACTATTAAACAAGGGTACAGGAGACTCCTGTTGTGGCTAAGATATAGCCACTCTCACAGGATCCACCCAAGTATAGTTAAAAATCCTGGCGTATACAAATAGTAGCAAATCAGTAGACCGACTGACATATTCAAAGCTAATCACAATGTAATTTGTTTACATTTTATAGGTGATTACAATGGTTATTCATCCAAATAGGTACAAGACAAACTGGCTACTAATTCATATTGACAAATGTAACAATTTTGGAGTGTACACAAAGCTGTACAATGCAGGCAAATAATGATATTTAATTAAGTTGCAAAACCGTGTGAGCTGTGAGTGTAGATTTAGTTTTTTACTAAATCAGATGCATTACTGATCACATGTGGCAGAGTGTATCCGATACTTTTTGCAAATTCATGTTGTACCCTGGTTGTGTGTATGTTGCATTGTCCACATGTGTTAAAATTGTGAATACAACTGTTCTGATCATGCGGTATGTTTTGAAGGTAGACGTTAAATTTGTAGTGTTTAAATTTATGATACAATTGTATTCTATCACATTTTTAGCCCCAGGCCATTATCAGTATCAGCGTGTTGTACAATATGATGATTGATCTTTATATATAAGAAGTAATAACCGTTTTAGTCTATATAGAATATCAATCCTCCTTGAACACCTACTGGGTATTTGAAATTTTGCTGATATGACTTTTCCAGTTAAGTTGTTCATTAAAACTTTTTCCAAGAAAACTGAATTCAAACACTCTATCAATATTTGTGTTATCTATTTTTAGTAAAGGGGAAGTCGCAACTTTTCTTCTGGTTGTTTTGAAAAGCATATACTTAGTTTTGTTTATGTTGAGAGACAATTTGTTTAGTTTTAGCCATTCGCTAACTATGTTCAGTTCTACATTAATAAAAAATTCTGCATTTCCATTTTGTTAACATGTCGAAAATTAATTCAGTGTACTCGATAGAGTGGCATCATTGGTGTACATCATAAAATTGAGCTTTTGACTGGCCTTGGCAAAGTTATTAATGTATATAATAAACAATAATGAGCTTAGACTCAAACCTTGAGGTACGTCTGTTGAATATTAAGCATGTCTGATGTGGCATCCTCTATTTCCACATACTATTTTCTATTTGCTAGATAATTTATAATTAAACTTAAAGCTACTGCCTTTATGCCATAATATTCTATTTTTTCTAATATTGTATGATTCAGTGTGTCAAATGCCTTTGAAAGGTCCAAGTAAATATTTATAGGCATTTCATTTTTATCCATTTGTGCAATTATTCTATCGGTTAATTCAAGAGCAGCAAATTCAGTGCCATGTTCCATTCTGAATCCATATTGATTATTGAACAAGAGATTTTGTATTTAAAAAGAGATATCTAGCTGGGTGTAAATTATCTTTTCTTTTCAATTACTTTTGAAATAACTGGTAAGAGGGATATTGGTACGTAATTGTCAAATTGGGTATTGTCACCTTTTTTTAAAAATTGGAATTACTTTGGTAATTTTAAATTTATCAGGGAAGATACCCATAGCTAATATTTGGTTAATGAGTAATTAGTGTTAATGATTTATCAGTGCCGGTTTCACTAATTTTAATAATCGTGAAGAAATACCATCATAGCCACAACTTGTTTTTGGGTGCCTATTATTTATTTTCTTAGAAATTGTTTCTTCATTAACATGTTAAAAATTTAATGAATTGGTATTTTTCACTTTTTTTATATGAAAGTTTTATTTATGAGATTGTGTATTTGTTTGGCTAGACTTTATCCAATATTGGTAAAAAAAGATATTAAATGTGTTAACGATGACCGTCTTGTTTGCTACGACTTCTCCGTTGTTTATAAATGGAATGGAATTTATGGAAAGTTTTCTTCTCGTGTGTTCTAGAATGAATTTTATTTATTGTTTCCCAAGTTTTTTTTTATTTTTTAAAAGCAAGATTCATAATGCGTTTGTTTGGCTGTAAGTGTACTTTTTAAGAATGCTATTATAGATTATAGATAGATTAGTCTGAATTGTAGTGTTCAGGTAAACCAAACTGCATCATTTTTAGTTTCTTATATAACTTGTCTCTGTATCGTATAGATTTGAGCAAACCTAATGTAATCTATGTTGAATTTTTTTGTTTATACTTTTTTAACTTAACTATTTTATATGGCATGTGTTTTGTTTTTGTTTTTGCATTTAATTTATTCAATTAGGATATTATAATTGATGTATGGGTCGACATGCGATTGATTAAGTTTATTGTAAACGTCTGGCGAGATGATTTGATATATGAAATTGGAAATTGCTTTTTGACTTTGTATGTGAATCTCTATATGTTTTGGTGATGGATCTTTGTGGGAAACTGAGCTTAGAAAGGTAAAATATGGTTGACGGTACGATAATTGTTTTGTTAGAATTTACCTGACTTAGGGTTTATTGTAGTTGGTTAATTTACAGAAAAGGTTATCTATTAGAGTTCCATTATTGTCTGAAAACCTTGTAGGAAGGGTAATATGGGGTAAAAGCTATAAGATATTAATATATAGAATTCAGCAGTGCGGATGTGGGTAGGATAGAGATAGTTCAGTGTGGATGTGGGTAGGACTGACAGAGTTCAGTGTGGATGTGGGTAGGATTGAAATAGTTCAGTAGGGATGTGGGTAGGACTGAGAGTTCAGTGTGGATGTGGGTAGGACTGAGAGAGTTCAGAGTGGATGTGGGTAGGACTGAGAGTTTAGCAGTGTGGATGTGGGTAGGACTGAGAGCTTAGCAGTGCGGATGTGGGTAGGATTGAAATAGTTCAGTGTGGATAGGACTGAGAGAGTTGAGCAGTGCGGATGTGGGTAGGAATGAGAGAGTACATGGTGGTTGGTTTCTCAATCAAACTGTATCAACCTCACTTAGTGGTTATGCACTGGCCTTTCTGTTTGTGAGAGCAGATGCATACAATGTATGACTGTCTATCATTTTGAGATAAAGTCCCAACTGTCAATATATAACTGTTTATAGTTATCAATCTCCCTTTATTTTTAAATAAAAAATACAACATGATTGCGTTATTACGACAGTACCATGGCCACGGCATTACCTGGTAACTCGATTTGAGGGTTTGACATAAGTAAGTGTTGCACTACCACTGCCACTGCATGTTGAACAGAACGTTTTCTTTTAGCGGGGCAACGCACACAGCATACACCGCACGTTTACTCTTGTCAGGTAGCGTCACCGGCTTCCAGGCCAGGTGTAAATCGAAACGAATACACAACCTACCGGCTACTATGTAACCGGCGTCAGTAGTAGGCGTTACTGACAATACATGTGATAATCGGATGAAAGTGCAATCAGCACTGCACGAGAACAATATAGCACACGTCTACTGAAAAATGAAATACGTACCAAGTTAAGCACGGTGTCAACAACGTCGCGATTCGGTAACTGGTCGACTTTGATCAAGCCGATCAGAACTCCAAACTTGAGCTCGTCTTTTCCCGACATTTTCAGCACATCTTGCACTGTTTTCGGCTCGCTTTCTTCAATCTTTGGCTCCTCAGCGGGAGCTTCCGCCATTGTACTAATTCAAAAATGTGCTAGAAATGAATGCAATTTTTCTGCTATCATCTACTTTCAGAGCAATGACAGAAAGTGTCAATAATCAAAAGACAACACGACAGGTGTCCGCCATGATGAAAATTTCCGTGTCAGTCACTTCGAGAATAATCTCGAAGCAAACATGTTGATAACTCTAAATAAGCTATGTTGCATATATGAAGTAGTAAAGGTGAAATTACTTTTGAAAAATATTATTCTTTCGAATCAGTGAACAATATATTTTAATATATTTATATTTATAACAGAACGAAAGTGGGCGGATCCGCTTGTAGCCTCGAATCTGAATAATATCCGGTCTAGAAGCCGTTCGCGGAACTTCAGGATGACGGCGGCGACAGAGGTTCAACAAAAGCCGATAAAAGAGGCAAGTAGTTAACGCTGAGTGCGTGCTGTTTATCTGATGTGAAACTTAGCTTGTTGTGTTAACATATTACTTTGGTTGTACTTAATCTGACGCTTGGATAAGGTGCACTTTCTATAATAAAACATCCCTGCCGAAGGAGTTGTCAGTGTCAGCCGCTGCCTGTGATAAGCCGTTAGCCGTTGTTAAATTAGCGAATCGAACTGGAAATGAAAATTCGGCGACTGTATGATATGAGTTATACAGTGATAACATAGCACAAATGGGTAAAATGAAAGCACTGTCGATATCTTGATGGAAAGTATAGCTGCAGCGTTAGTTTTTAAAACTAAGTACTGAAATTATAATAAGTTGAGCCCAAGCCTAGCCAGGCCGCTCGCAGTGACCCCTTACCCTTAGCCTAGGGCTAGGGCGCCTAGCCTACGGCTAGGTTGGTCCAGCACCAAACTGCCGGGGGCGAATATTTTCATTGGCATATCAATGACATATATATATATATATATACATATATATACATATATATATATATATATATATATATATATATACATATATATATATATATATATATATATATATATATATATATATATATATATATATATAATATATATATATATATATATATATATATCTGCCTAAGTTGTGTATATATTAAACAACTGACACTATTTTATCAACATTTTAATTAATTTCTGGATTTCAGATTCTCATTTAACATCATGTAATACTGCTGCTTTTTACTTTACATTCTTGCACAAGGACAATTAAGGTAGTTGTGGTAAATGTTTTTACCCGCCTGTTAAAAGGTCAAAATTGAGGCTAAGATAGCATCTTCTGGTAAATTTTATTTTAAAAGTGGCAGTATTAAGTACTGAAACTAGTAAGTATTGTTTTCAGTTACACATATTACACGGCGTGAAATTAAAACATTCTGCAAACTGTCAATGTTACAGTAATATTTAAAAACAGTCGGATTTTCATTCATGCTTAAAATATGTCACTTAACTATAACTTTAAAAAAATTACTGGCTATTATCAGAATCCAATATACCTAATTTTTCTATTTTTATCTTCATATAATTAAAGAAACTTGGTTATTATGTATGTACATTATTTGCATAACAAATGGATATATTTTTTAAATAACTAGACCACCACATTTTGTTTAATGGATTGTAAAAATATAGTTTGAAAACTTGTTTTCAAGTCAATATTTGTGGTAAAATAAAAATGTAATATAAGTTATATACAGACTGCTATTTTAAGTGTCCAAGCAAGTTTATTATATTAGTGGACACATTGGCTATGATATCTGCATTAATGCATATTTGTTAAGTAAATATGATTACATAAAATCACACTTGCATGCAGTTAATTAAGAAAATCCTTGTGCACATCTTATTTAATCCAGTCATTTCCTCTTGATATAATAATTATGTTATTGAAGTGAGATCACTCCAAGTCATCCCTTGATTAATTATCAATGTTGATGTGTCTTATTTATTTTGACCATTTAAAATGTTTACTTATTTGTAGCAGGGCCTGAGACAGCTTGCACTGTCCAGTCATGTTGGCTTTGACAGTCTCCCTGACCAGCTGGTCAACAAGTCAGTCCAGCAAGGATTCTGCTTCAACATCCTCTGTGTGGGTGAGTGGAGAGTTTCATGCAACTTCTGAAATAGTAATCAAGCCACAGAAGTTGCTGTTGTAGTTTTCCAGGTTGGCATTCAGTTGGCATTCCTGATGCTGTCATCTAGTCACACTTAAGGCCTTTTCTTCAAAGGTGACTGACTAGAGAATCAATCAACTTGAGTGCTGTTGCCTCCTTAATGGGTTCAGACAATCCTTCTATGTAGCACTCTTAAAGGATTGTAGTTTTACATATTGGCATGCCATTAATTAATTGACATTCCTACCATCTATTCACACTGTTAAGGTAGTTGGAGTGGCTATTATTTGCTTGTTTTGAAATGAGTGGTTTCGGTAGAAGTTTTTAAAATAAATTAACCATTTCTTCAAAGATTGTAGTTGAAATACTATTTAATATTCCAGATTAATAAAATATTAAGTTTTTCATTTATTTGGTTATGTCACAAGATTTTTTTTACATTTTTGTAAATCTGAAAAAAGCCACAAAATGCCAAATTATATCGTTTTGAGAAAATCCCCAAAGAAATATATGCCATACATATAAGTACAACAGTGTCACTGGTAACTTTGAGGAACATTTTTATTAACAAAGAATGACATCTGCTACACCACCATGAATAAGTTAGCAAAAGTTGAATGACAGCCTAAAGTGACAGTGTATTTTTGGCACAAACCTTTCATCAATCGTAATTCTAATTCATGTAATGTTGCCTACATGAAACAGGCATTGATTTTCAGGGAATTTGGTGGGAGTTTCAATCAGCAGAAAAATTTGGTAGTCCGAACTTGTTCAACTAATCAAATAATAACTAAAACAAATTCAGTCCAAATAATGCTTTATTTGTGTGCTTAGCAAATTAATTTAATTCTGATATATTGACCAATCACAAGCGAACACCTCCGTGTAAACCAAGATGGCTATGCCCATGTCAGATCCGAAAGCAGCATGGGCGCCGTGCTCACAAGTATTTTTTGAACTGACAGAAGCGAGTATGCCTGCTCGTTACAGACTGAAGCCAATTCAGGATGGCAGCACACACCCATTGATGTATCGTTGAGATTGGCCACTTTAACACTGGATTTATCATCTTTTAAAACTACGGAGTCCACAAACTCCTACCAAGGGACATATAAGAAGTCTGTAGGTGAAACAAGGAATCAAAACATACGTAAGATGCGCTCATACACCAGATTGCAGTGTTGTATGTGTTGTATTTTTTCTTAAATGGTAAATTAAGCATAATTTCCTAGTTGTTAGTGATAACAGAAATGTCAATACAGCTGTACACATATCATGCATGAAATGTAATGTTTTTCACAGGCATTTTATGTATTTTTGACAAAATATAACGGTCATTCTAATATTGACATGTCCCCTTAATTTGCTGCCATAATGGCTCTTGAATCTGTGTTTGTAATGTGTTGTCATCTACAATATCAAGTTATGCCAGCCATCTGACAAACACGACCATTTTGATTGGCCGTTTCCATTATAGCTTCAAAGGCACAATAAACTATGTTAGTGCTGATATTTACTGGTTTAAGGATATTATTTAGTTAGGTAGATGTAGTACTGATGTGTACTGGAATCACAGTAACCAGACGATATGTTCCACGCTCATAGCAGATGAAGCACATGCGGTCGTTACTATGGAAACATCGTCAGCATTTATAAGAAGTCAGTGGATTTCCAAAAGGACTGTTTTTTTAAAGGATGGATTGGCGAAATATGACATTAGTGCTGGGTGATTATTTGTGGTATCGACATTCAGTTCAATATTTCCTAGCATGTTATGAGGAAACAAATTTAAAAAATGAACTGATACATTAGCCACCCCAGCCACCTTCTAAAACTACAGTGTCTGAATGTTATTACCATAAAATCATGTTTGTATAAACTATGACTATTCATACATCTTGACCACCTAAATGTATTTGAATGAATTACGTTTTTATAATTTAACCATTATTTATTTATGAATAACGATCTCATCATTGTGCATGCAATCATGTAAACATGATATTCGGACCAAACATTCAAGTTAAATAGATAACGGTCAAATTATATTTAAAATGGTGGTTCATTAAAACCTATTTAGGCAGCCACAATGTTAGACTAGATATAGTTTATGCTATAATTATAACATGATTTTATGGTAAGAACAATCAGACTTTGTACCTATAAAGCTGGGGTCTTCAAGTGTGACAGTTGAATCAATCAACTTGAGAGCTGTTGCCTCGCTAATGGGGTCAGGCCTTCCTTCTGTGTGGCACTAGGGTAGAAAATGTGTCAACTATTTAAGTACACTGTTGTCTTTTGTTGACTTCAGATGCATAAACACTAGATATTGTTTTAATTCTGTGTGTCACTGGTGGGCACCGCTCCACGTTAGTACTTTGATATTTGTATTCTAAACTGTGGAAACATTAAACGCAAAAAGTGGTCAATGCCATTTTGTGCCAAGCACAAAATTACATGAAATAGCACGCAGCGCCTTTGGCCTTGTCGCTTTTGTGCTGTTGTACCTGGTTTATGTCAAATTTAATTTATTTAATTTTTTATGAAAATCAGTGATGATCAATTTATAATACTCTAACTAATTATTTCCTGCCCAAAATAATTTTGATGTTGCGATCAGTCACTTTATTAGGTAAATAATATATTAACATTTCAGGATGGTGTTCTGTCTCATTTAGTCATTATATTGCAGCTGAAAGTTACTGTTCTGCCCAATGGTGTTTTTCTCCTAAATTTCTCCCAAATTGGCCAAAAATATCCAAAATAAAAGTGGCAGAACATCATCCTGAAATTTTAATATGTTGTTTACCTAATAAAGGACTATGCATAGTTAAAAATGGTGGTCGTACAACTTGTTCCACATTGTCATTTCGGGTATTGAAAGTTGTAAAATAATAAAAAGTTATAGCTTAAGGCTGAATTATTCTGAAAGTATGGCAACTAGAAGCCTACTGAACTAATAAGTTATTGCCAGTATCCCTGACAATAGATGGTAGCAATTTGGACATTATACTATAACACAACAATGAAATATAGACTGCTGAAATCCTTCTTGGAAATAAAAAAAATAATTTTCCACTTTCGTGCACCCATTATGCTCATTGTCCTTAGTCCTACCATTCTTGAATTTTACATACCCCAGTAGATAATTTGCAACACATTTGATTGTTGATGCGGCAACTGGGATAAAGGTCAGTTGCATGTTAGTTAAAATAAATCCACCAGGGGTGATGACATCACTGCTGGTTTAGTAGGGTATCTAACAGCTGAATTGGTCATTATTATTAAGTGAGAAATGCAGGCAGGGTAATGCAATCTGTTGTGGACATTAGTGCTGGATACTTCCTGTCAGTTGAAAGAGGAAAGCCTAATTTATTAGCTCTCTGAGGACAGCGTATGTGGTTAAGTCAAATGATAAGTGTTAAACCAACTATGCTGTACTGTCCATCATAGCATCAGTGTGATATTTATGAGAAACAATCAGCAAATATGGGTCAGGTGAATAGTAGGTTAAATATTGGGATTATACTAGGCAGTCTGACTTTTGGCACAGTGAATTACACTTTTAAATACCCCTGTGTAAGTTATGGAAATGTGATGCAGTTTGCAACATTGCTGCTATAAATGTCAAAAGGTAAAGGGGCTGTTCTACTGTGTTGAACATACATTTTGGATACTTTAACCATGCATTATTATGATTGTAAGCATAACAACACTAAATAAAACTGATGGTAATGCTATGCAAGATTATGTCAGTTATAATTAAGTTATTATTTTTATATCCATCACTGGCATCAGTCATTAAGGCAACATATGCATGGTTATCCACATTTTGCTAGTGTCCTATGAGAGAGGCAAAAATATACTACTACGGAATGGATGAATCATGTATCAGTGGAAGCAATCTGTAGGAAATGGGTTGCCACGGTGATCACTGGAGGATAAATGGTCATAGATAGACAGGCTACGGGGTTATCAAGTGGAATAAACCTCACTTTGCTATCCAATGCTAGAATTCCTAGCAGGGGAGTTCTACCACTGGACAGGTCATTGTTTAAGGACACACTGTAGAAAGTGAAGGCATTGCAGTATATATATCTTATGAAATGCCTTTATAAAACACATTTGTAAGTCATGAATAATATCAAATGCTAACTTCTGATGACAAAAGCTGGTTTTATATAAATTTATTTATTGTTCACCTTATAGCAATATCAGTTCTTATCACATCCCCTCATGTGAACAGAAACTAGATAAAGACTGGTGTGATTATTTTGCCCTGTACATTTCCATCCAGTTTCATCCATGCATATGGCCATGTTGACATGTAATCAGCCTGTAACAGATAACCACTGAGCTACTGAGAACAGCGTTGACCTCCCCAGTCCTGGAGCATGCCTCTTCATCAGTGTAGGGTTCTAAATAAGCCAGTGACTGGTGTGGCTCTGTGTATTGGAACAGTAAACTATTGTTTCCCATGGAAACCAGTGCTGAAAGTCAGCGTGCATAATTACGATTCCGTTTACATAAAAAATCATCACTCAATCCCCTTCGCTCCCATGGGAGCATAAGGCACCAACAAATCCCCTTCGCTCCCATGGGAGCATAAGGCACCAACAAATCCCCTTCGCTCCCATGGGAGCATAAGGCACCAACAAATCCCCTCCAATCTACACAGTCTTGTGCGAGTCAGCCAAGTTCATTCCAGATCTTCCCAGCCAGCTTCCTTCCTTCATCAAAAGTCCTCAGGTGTCCAGTGGTCTGCCTCTTTTACCGGGTGATGTCTGTTTCAGAGTGACACGTGAAAGACAAAATAAAACCTGTCCACTTCCATTCTTGTCTTGTCACCAACTTCCAGTGGCGTTTTCGTGAAATCCTACAATTTTATTTTCGAGAAAATCAACATGGAAGATACCCCCGTCCCCCAAACAAACCAGGTTCTGTCTTTGTACACCAGGGATCCTCCCATCACTGACTCAGTGCATATGTTGCCAGCCATACACTAGAAATTTTAATCTGGGCACAGCTGAAGTGCTGAAATGTAGCCACATCCATTTTCAGAAATAATTGCCAAAAGTGATACTGTGTGATAATAACAAGTTCGTACTTTATTCGTATGTACCTGGTAGTCAATTAATGATCTGTCCCAGTATATGACAATATATGTGCCAAATTTTCCAATGTATCATTGATCAGGGACAAATTTAGCCCTATACAAGAGTATTTTTCCCCCCGTCTCGGAGAAAATCCATGCAGAGTTTGAACTTTGTTTTTATGTTTGGTATTTATAATTAATATTGTCATAAAACATTTTAACAATTCACGCCAGTTGTGAATGCAGCACTTGAGCCTAGTGAAAATGTAAAAAAAATGTGTTCCTCAGATTGAGTTTATTTTTTATAAATAAAATTTTGTATACCTTTTTATTAACAATAATAAGCGAAATGTTCATGTTTATCAGCTGTATCATTGATTTGTCATATAATAATATATAAATATAAGAGACCCAAGCTCGGCAGTGCACCAAAACAAAATGGGTTAAGCAGTTCATAATTGATAAGCAGTTCCAGTTGTAAACAGTTGGATTGGTAGACCGGGGAGCTGTGGAGGAATAGCAAGTTTAAATAGGTGGGTTTTTAGTTTATATGTGGTTAATGCTGAGTGTGTGCTAATTATCTGATAAGGAAAAAAATTGTGAAAACATGACTTTGAAAGCACTTAATCTGATGTTTGGAAAAAGGTAACTCACTTTCTGTAATAAAATGTCGCTGCTGCAAATTAATTTTGTCGGTATCAGCCACTGATAGTCAGTCAGTGATTAAATGAATGGATTGAAATTTACCAGTTCAGTTTATGGGTCTATATATTTTGTTATAGAGTTGCAATATTTGTTTACTTGCCATCAAATAATATTTATGACATATTAATCAAAATTATAGACATAAATTCTGTTTATATTCAAAATTAAATAAGAAGGTATAATTTATTTGGTTATTTAGTCCAGTTTATGGGCTGTTAAAGGACTTGAAAATTGCTTTGCAAAGAGAATGTCTCTATTTGGAGAGGCTGCCTGCTTTTAACACTGAAGTGTTATACCGGCTAAAGTTACATACTTTGGACAAACATGGTCGCAAGAGATGTGGGTGGTTAGTAAATGTATTACCACCAACATCACTTGCGTTCCTTTTTGTCCTAAGTGTGTAACCCATTTGTGACAGGTGTGTCATGTCTTAAATGTCCGTGTTATCTTTGTTCATAATCCAGTCTCGAATGTCACTGATGGATCTCAGGAAGCATTTTAGTACATGGTTATTTTATATCAGTATTGTGCACAGTTCTTGTAAAACAGTTGTGTCTGCAGAATGGTCTCTTACACTATGTCTGACTAGATATGTTGCAGCTTTGTAACATACTTTTACTGCTCCTTGAAGTGCAAATTCAGACTTTGTCACTTCTTGGAATAAGTTGACACTTGAATACAGTATGGTATATCAGTTGCAAAGCGCCATTGTTGTAAGAAGTTGACTGCACAGGAAGTTGTCTGGATTACTCTACAGATATCTCAATGTTCAACGGTTTATGGATCACAAGTTCAAAAATACTTCATCAGACCAAGTTCTGGCTGTCTGCATTGTAGGCTTCCGGGAAATGTGTTATTTTGAATCAGATTTACACTGGAAGTTGCATTCACCACTGTTGGATTATTGAGTTTGTTGGTGTGATGTGTTGGGGCTTGTGAACATCTTGAGAAGAGACGGACGATGTCAGTAAGAGAAGTTGACCTGCTGCCTGACAGCATTTCCAGTCATCAACTTTTTGATGAGGAGTTTCTTAAGAATCTTTGGCGCAGACCATATTTCTTCTTCAATCTTCTGTGTGTAGGTAAGACTTCAGGGCTGTGATCCAATCTTGCATTAGGCTAATTATGCCCCGATGGAACATACCATGTAGTATCAAGGATGAGATTATATTTTATTCAGATGAAGACATTGTTACAATACAGGCATTTGTATAAACATGGCAAAAATGCGAATGATAAAATGACAGTATTAATTGTGACTGATAATTCTCTACCCAGGATAATTTGTTGGATCCACGGGGACAACATGGCAAAGTATAGAGTGATTATTCGGAAAAGTGCATTATAGGATTATATTATTATTATAAAATACACCTTAAATATCCAATACAGGGCAGCAAGCTGGACAACTTGCTATTTTCCTCTCTTGTTGCTCAAATCAACAGGACTTTCTTGACATCTGCTTTAAAACAATATCAATGTCTATTATGAGTGTGTTGATTTATTTTTGAACAAGGAGGATTGTGGCTGAAAAATAAATTCTACAATAGAGCTGATGTTTATCGCAGTTACTCAGTACTGCCTGTTGGAAGTGTAGGGTAACGATTTGTGTAACACAAACAAACTCCTTATTATTCAAAGAATTTTGCAGATCTTGGCATTCATGTTCTGTATCAGTGCATAACATAAATGTTCACTTTGTTCATATACAAATTGTACAAACATGGATAAGAAAGGTGTTTTTGTTATTTCAGTGTTTTTGTTATGATGAGTTGTTCTGTTAAATATTACATAATGTGGAAAAAGGCAGAAAGTTCACTTTGAAGCCTATGACACTGCAATTGTTCTGTAGTTATAGATGATATTTCATAGTCCACGGATTATTTGAACACTTATTCAATAAAATGAGCTAAATGAGCTATTTTAGACTAAGGATGTTGTTAACTAATTAACTTAATAACACTGGTAAGAAATGTTTAATACCCAACCCTCAACATTTATTTGCTTGAGCCTGTGTTTGTCCTAGGAAGCTTCTTCCCATTATACAACATAATCATCCACCTTGTTTTGACCTTTGATAAAATGATCCAGACATAGCAGAAGTGACACAGAAATGGGAAGTTAGCATGTGTACTGAGGGGTGTAATAGCATAATATACTCTCAAGTAACATTAACTTAAAACCAAATGACAGTCAGAAACTTCAAATATCTCAAATTGTAATTATTTGTAATGTTGTATTTTGACTAGGTTTCAGTGGCTGTCTAATGACCATGGGTGTGACCACAGTGCAATAATCAGTCACTAGAGTTGTGAACAATCAGGCCATGCAATTACAGTAATAAAGTGAATTTTTTGGTAGTAAAAATGCACCCATGAGTTGTACTATGTTCCTTTAGTGTCATAGTATAATGTGTAATTCTTTCAGGGGAGACGGGCATCGGCAAGTCAACGCTGATGGACACTTTGTTCAACACCCACTTTGAGAGCACCCCCAGCAGTCATGACCTGCCCAACGTCACTGTCAAGACCAACACTTATGGTAGGTGGATACAACAATCTGATAGTATTCCTCAAATGTCTTTCATTTGCACAGAACTGTTCTCTTTTCTTAGTTAAAGGTGCTTAATCACTTAACATTTTTTGCTAGTCTCATTTCAAATTAATTTAACACAAAAAACAAACCTACTTAGTATCCATTGCAACATGCTAGCTAGTGCAACTTTTGTATATAGTTTTTGTGAAATCATCACATAAACTATTAAATTAGTTAATGCTTCTTCACTGAAGTAAAATAGAATTGCTGAAAAATCATGATTTTCTGCCAAAGTGAAATTTCGTAACTTTGTCATGTAATCGACAAGAAGATGGAAGTCACACCCATGATCAGCATTGACCCAGACAGTGCTTACCATTTTGGATATCTACTGTTTTGATCCTTATTCCGTCTAATGACTGAAGTAAATTCTTTCGATGATTTTATCGAAAATAGGCATTTTTTATTAAATCAACTGCGGATGTTATATAAACTATTCACACACTACATATTTGGACACCATTGAACTGGATTTGTGATACACTAAATCAGTTGAGGAAGCAGTTTTAACTGTTGATTTGTTGTCCACGTTTAAACTAGTCTCACTTTCCCGACTCTCTCTTGGCTTCGTCAATCTGCTAAGAAGATAGTCTGTGTAGGCGTTCCTGCAAAGCGCCTGCTGCCAATCAGTGTCATTATCGAGATGCTACACTAAACATTATTTTTGCCTGATTTAACTTTTCATTTGGACAGTTGTGTCAATATAATCAAAGTTTAAAGTTAATTTGAATTGCATCGTATAAGCTGATAAAAGTTAATTCTTATATTATGAATTCGCCAAATGTCTGGATGAAATCGTAATTAGCTAATTATGTATGTGCCCAGATTCAGGGTGCACAAATAATTTCCATCACAATGAAAACCCCACTTTGCATCTAGGCGAAGGTGCATGCAAGAAACGGTGGAGCAGAGCCTGTATAATCGAAGCTATAATAAATAATAATTCTTACGTAGCGCATACTCCTGTAGATAGATCATAATGATCAGTAAATCATACATGACTAACTCTATGCAAAACTCTTTTTTTGGAGTATATAAATTTTAGATAGGTATATATTCGGGGCCCTTACCCAAACAATATTACCATAAATAGTATATGGGTAAATAAACATATAATGTAGATTTAAAAATAATGTTTTATCTAATTTGTTGGTCACCTTTTTTATAATACCAATATTCTTGAAAATTTATTTGATACATATTTAATGTGGTTGCTCCAGTTCAATTTGTTATTTCGACCCAAAAACTATCTTGTTTACAGTGTAAATTTTTATGCTATCTACATAAATGTTGTTATTCCTTTCTTATACTGTATGTATTACTGAAGGTCATTATGTGTGTTTTCTGTATATTCAAAGACAGTTTATTCAATTTAAGCCATAGAGATAGTTTTTTTATTTCAGAGTTCATTTCGTTTCCAGTTCATGAATACTGTTGATGGTAAATTGCTGTGCTATAATAATCCACTAGAGGGAGCTCATTGCTGTATTGTTACAATCTACTAGAGGGAACTAATTGCTGTGTTGTTACAATCCACTAGAGGGAGCTCATTGCTGTGTTGTTACAATCTACTAGAGGGAGCTCATTATTGTGTTGTTACGGTCCACTAGAGGGAGCTCATTGCTGTGTTGTTGCAATCCACTAGAGGGAACTTACTGTTGTGTTGTTACAATCCACTAGAGGGAGCTCAATGCTGTGTTGTTACAATCCACTAGAGGGAGCTCATTGCTGTGTTGTTGCAATCTACTAGAGGGAGCTCATTGCTGTGTTGTTACAATCTACTAGAGGGAACTCATTGCTGTGTTGTTACAATCCACTAGAGGGAGCGCATTGCTATGGTGTTGCAATCCACTAGAGGGAACTCACTGTTGTGTTGTTACAATCCACAGATGGAGCTTATTGCTGTGTTGTAACATTCCAACAGATGGAGCTCATTGCTGTGTTGTTACAATCCACCAGAGGGAGCTTATTGCTGTGCTTATACAATCGACCAGAGGGAGCACGTTGCTGTGTTGTTACAATCCACCAGAGGGAGCTCAATGCTGTGTTACAATCCACAGATGGAGCTTATTGCTGTATTGTTACAATCCACCAGAGGGAGCTCATTGATGTGTTGTTTCAATCCACCAGAGGGAGCTTATTGCTGAGTTTATACAATTGACCAGAGGGAGTTTATTGCTGTATTGTTACAATCCACCAGAGGGAGCTCATTGCTGTGTTGTTACAATCCACCAGAGGGAGCTCATTGCTGTGTTGTTATAATCCACCAGAGGGAGTTCACTGCTGTGTTGTAACAATCCATTGGCTGGTCAGTCGTTTGATCCGTCTGTCCATTGGTTGATTCATTCATTCATTCATGGTTGTTCTTGCAGAACTGCAGGAGAGCAATGTCCGGTTAAAACTGACCATAGTCGACTCAGTGGCCTTCGGAGATCAAGTGGACAAGTCTGATAGGTAAAGTTGTCTGCCGTATAAAATATGTCCTAATAATTCCAGTTTGAAACTGTGTTTAAAATTTTATATATATATATATATATATATATATATATATATATATATATACTGTGATGTTTTATTTGTGATTGTAGCTTCAAGTGTTTTTGCTTGTGAAAGAATATTCGTGCATTGTTGTGATTGTAGCTTAGGTAGCTTCACACAGTACCATTTGTGATTACACTTGTGGGCATTGTTGGTATTGACTAAAGCTTCAGTAGTTGTTTACATTGCAGCTTCAAAGTTTTTGTTTATGAGTGCAGCTTCAGTTGTCGCTGTCTGTGATTGAAGCTTCAGTTGTTGCTGTCTGTGATTGTAGCTTCAGTTGTCGCTGTCTGAGATTGTAGCTTCAGTTGTCGCTGTCTGTGATTGTAGCTTCAGTTGTCGCTGTCTGTGATTGGAGCTTCAGTTGTCGCTGTCTGTGATTGTAGCTTCAGTTGTCACTGTCTGTGATGGCAGCTTCAGTTGTCGCTGTCTGTGATTGTAGCTTCAGTTGTCGCTGTCTATGGTTGTAGCTTCAAGCCAATCATGGAGTACATTGAGAAGCAGTTTGACATGTATCTACAAGAGGAACTCAAAGTGAAGCGGTCCCTACACACCTTTCACGACACTCGCATACACGCCTGCCTTTACTTCATCACCCCTACAGGACACTCGTAAGTACCATACCTACCATGATACTAGCATAGAAGCCTGCCTCTACTTCATCACCCCTACACGACACTCGTAAGTGCCTCACCTACCATGACACTAGCTTCCAAGCCTGCCTCTCCTTCATCACCCCTACGGGACACTCGTAAGTACCACACCTACCGTGACACTAGCTTCCAAGCCTGCCTCTACTTTATCACCCCTACGGGACACTCGTAAGTACCTCACCTACCATGACACTAGCTTCCAAGCCTGCCTCTACTTTATCACCACTACGTGACACTCGTAAGTACCTCACCTACCATGACACTAGCTTCCAAGCCTGCCTCTACTTTATCACCCCTACGGGACACTCGTAAGTACCACACCTACCATGACACTAGCTTCCAAGCCTGCCTCTACTTTATCACCCCTACTGGACACTCGTAAGTACCACACCTACCATGACACTAGCTTCCAAGCCTGCCTCTACTTTATCACCCCTACTGGACACTCGTAAGTACCACACCTACCATGACACTAGCTTCCAAGCCTGCCTCTACTTTATCACCCCTACGGGACACTGGTATACAATCTTAAGCTCAATTGATTTAGCCCGTCATGAATCAGGTTTTTTGATGTTCAGATCTGTACTATTTTGTAGTGTTTTAATTTAATAATTTTAATTTAATAATAAGCATAGTCGGTTTAATAAAAGAGCACAGTTTCGTTAAAATCATTGAAAGAATTCACGTTGATCGTTAGATCGAGTAACTTGTGAAAGTGTGAGTAACCTTATTATAATAATTACTTTGAGCTGGCCACACATAGCCACTTTTTCCCCTTTCTTCTGAATTTTGACTGGGCCCAATCAAAAATAATTTTAAAGTTTGTTCGATGATTTCGCAAAACTTAATAAAAACATCTGGACAAATGAGCCAGCATGTTGTAGTGGATGCAGGATAGGTTTGATTTATTGCAAAATTATTGTAAAATGAGACAAAAAAAGTTCTAAGGCATGAGCACATAACTGAACACATGAAAATTAAGTGCATCCAACGGTTTTTTTAAATTTCTTTCTATTGGTCCTGGCACAACAAATCCTTCTCTTCTCCAGAATGTTGCTAGAATGAGTGGGGATGTCTGAAAAGGTTGCATTTGAAAAGATGTATTTGCTATTAGTAGCTAGTTGATGTGAAATTGTTCCTTTTATTTAATCTTTTGCAAAGAGTAAAACTAAACAGAAAGCATTCAATTTATATCATGCACCACTAACATTCGTCGCTGAGAGCACGTACACTTTGCGTTCGTCAGACACCATCTCAACTTTTCTTGGAAGCATTCAGCCACACTTCAAAACCTGTTTCTTATTATTCCACGTGGGATGAGCTTTTGAACAGCTGCTGGTGGATTTGAGCCCCTGCCCTCTCAATTAGGGTCCAATGTTCTATCAGTATACCACTAAAACATTTGACTACAATGATGGAATCACTAACATTGATTCGAAATGGTGTCAGAAAAATAGAACTATATGACATGTTTATATTATTACTGTGAGCTGTTGCCAATATTGTGCATGTATTTCAGATTGAAATCCTTAGATCTGGTGACAATGAAAGCACTCGACAGCAAAGTGAACATTATTCCAGTCGTGGCAAAGGCAGACACTATTACAAAGGCCGAACTGCACAAGTTCAAGATCAAGGTATGACACAAAGCACGTGGTACATTTCAGTGTTGATGTTAGGCCTAGTACAAACAGAAACTAGTTTTTGGTCCCTGTCCGCTTCCTTTTTTGCCACAACCTCCTTTTTTATTATTTACTATTGAAAAAGAGATTATTTTTAAACGTTTTTTCGGTTCTGTGAAGAAATCTCTGTCCAAAACTTGCTGTCCAAAGTACTGTTATACTCTTTCAGTTCACTCATTATTCATCATACGAGGTGTAGGGATGTATCTGCATTCTATTCTAGAGTCTAAAATAAAAATGATGACCCCTTGCTTTAAATACTATTTACTCAGACTCATTTACATAATACCAGTCTCAATCAGTATAAATGCCATTCAGTTGTATGCCTGTGATACAAACTAATGAAACCATGGCCAAACCTACACATAACATCCATAAATACATTTAACATTGCGTTTGCTTCTAGTTTGTTTCTAGTCAATTTAAGTAGTTTTTTGGCGTAACACGTACGTGCCATTTTCCATTACCGCTAAAAAGTATTGTATTTGCAAATGGAATTGCAGGCTCTGTTGTAATATACATCACTGGCATGCTCCATATTGCATGGCAGCCATCTTCAAAACTATTAGCAAATAATCAATAAATTAATAATAAGGGCCTCCCTCTTCCTTAAAAAATTCCAGACGAGAAACTAGTTTATTTTTTCACTAGACTTTATTTTTTGCTTAGTATACCACAATTATATCACAAGTACACCAGAAATAAACGATGTAAATACAATAGTACTATGCAGATTGTGCCATGAAATTATCCCATAGAAATTAACTTTTATGCACAGTACAAGTCAAACACATGGAAAAGTTTCCCCTGTCCCTCCAACTTTAAGTTAACAAAGATATACTTCGAGTTAACACTTAAAAATGCCGATATCATTGTTTCTTCACAGATCATCAGTGAACTTGTCAGCAACGGCGTACAGATCTACCAGTTCCCGACCGATGATGAGACAGTCGCTGACCTCAATGCCAGCATGAATGTGAGTGGTCAGCTGTTAGTCTGTTTTTGATTGGTCATCTAAAGGCGAGTTTACACGAGCGATTGGTGTCATTTGGCGACTAGTGTAGAACAACTGAAAAGTGGTGCCAACTGTTTAATATCAGATGGAGAAACTTTTCGGTTGTTCCACACTAGTCAAATTACAATAATTATGAATCCTGCTGATTAAAAAAGGGGTGTATGCTAATTAGGGCATGTACGCTTAATAGGTCGAATACAGTATCTATCCAAAAATTGCAATCATTAATCAGTCTTGTGCGGGTGTTTATATGCCAATTGTTACAGTGCGATGTTGCATGACACCGTGTTGGGGGAGCTTTGAGGGCACCTTCATATCATTCTAGTGTGTGAACGTGTTGAGTTTGTAGTGTGTTGAGTTTGACATGCGTCTGTTTGTTTTCAGACACACCTGCCATTTGCTGTTGTCGGCAGCATGGATGAGGTGAAGGTTGGAAACAAGATGGTAAAAGCCAGACAGTATCCCTGGGGCACAGTGCAAGGTCAGTAGAGGTGTAAACCATTCACATCTCATTGTGCTGATTTGAGTGTTTTCACAGTTATGAAATTAGTTTTCATGAAGTCAAGGCTGTTTTGTAGTAAGTTCTACTCTAGGCATCCAGTTGTTTATTTGCAGATGCTCTTTTAAATTCTTTTCTGGAATGTTGACAAAACGTCCAAATCTGTAAAAAAGATGCAGTTGGCAGATGCTCTTCTTGAATGTTTTGTTGGTTGCCATGGTGACCAGAGCTTCTTCCACCTGCTGGCAATGTTGGATGGTTGGTAATTCTGAAACCAGGTCAGAAAGAATGTGTTCGGCTTACACTGGTTGCGAATAGTGTGACCATTAGTCTCTATGGTTGCTGCGTCGAAATTGGCCTAGGTAGCTACCAGCACTAAATAAGACCATACATCATTATTATTGGTTGGTTGCAGTTGAGAACGAGAACCACTGTGACTTTGTGCGTCTGCGCGAGATGCTTGTGCGCACGAACATGCAGGACCTGGTGGAGACGACGCACTTCCGTCACTACGAGCTCTACCGCCGATCCAAGCTCCAGGACATGGGCTTCACTGACAGCGACAACATGAGGTATGTACTTTGTAGAACTGAAATGTCAGTGATGACAAAAACAAGTCACATGTAATACCGAGTTTTCAAAAATAAATTAAATTTAACAATCTGTCAATACTTTGTTAGAGCAATGTACTGGCAACAAGATCCAGGCGGCAGCAGAAAGACAAAGCAAATTTGTTTTCATTGCACGCTTACAGCACCTGGGTCCCTTCATGTGTGATGTTTTTGTAGGCCCAAAAAACAATGTTTTTTGGTTTTTAAATCATTCTCACAGACAAACAACAATGAGATATCTGGTGGTATCTCTTTATTATGTTCACAATCATGCAATGAAATATCTGGTGTTATCTTTTTATTATATTCACAATCATTCAATGAAATATCGGGTGTTATCTCTTTATTACGTTCATGATCAGTCAATGGAATATCTGATATTATCTCTTTATTATGTTCACAATTATTCAATGAGATACCTGGTGCTATCTTTTTATTATGTTTGCAATCATTCAATGAGACATCTGGTGTCATATCTTTATTATGTTCACAATCATTCAATGAGATACCTGGTGCTATCTCTTTATTATATTTACAATTATTCAATTCGATATTTGCTATTATCTCTTTATTATGTTCACAATCATTAAATGAAATACCTGGTGTTATCTCTTTATTATGTTCACAATCATTCAATCAAAACCACATATTTTTATTTGTTCCCTTTCAGAAGTAAAAAAAAATGTTTAAAGGGTTAGGTGCCGAGTGACGATCTTTTGAGAATTGCTCGTATACAAATGTTTACTTGCCTGTGTTGTTGCAGCATGCAGGAGATGTACGAGTTGAAGCGTCACGAGCACGTGGCTGAGCTACAGAAGAAGGAGGAGGAAACGAGACAGATGTTTGTGGTGCGCGTCAAAGAGAAGGAGGCGGAACTGAAGGACGCAGAGAAAGACGTGAATATTGTTTTTTTGTAACCCAGACTGAATGATAGCTTGTTACTTTAAGACTAGAGACTTACTGTCCACTGTTGTCATCATAAGAATGATCACAGAATGACCATCCATCTGTCATAATAAGACGGCTAGAGACCATCCATCCATGTCACTATAAGACTGACCCGAGACTGACAGTCCACTCGTCATCATAAGACTGACCAAAGAATGACCTTCCACAAGTGTCATCATATAACTGTCTAGAGATTGACCATCCACCTGTCTCGTTATTAAACTGACCAGATAGTGTCCACCCACCTGTCATGATAAGACTGACTTTCCACTGTTCTGTCATTATAAGAGTGACCACAGAATGAGCTTCCATCCATGGCACTGATTAGAGACTGACCATTCATCATAAGAGTATATACTGACTTCCATGTGTGTCACAAAGAGACAGACCACAGTGTGTTGTCACAATGACCACGGTGCGTTGTCACAACGACCACGGTGCGTTGTCACAACGACCACGGTGCGTTGTCACAACGACCACGGTGCGTTGT
Source organism: Lamellibrachia satsuma (assembly GCA_033239005.1). Lineage (NCBI taxonomy): Eukaryota > Metazoa > Annelida > Polychaeta > Sabellida > Siboglinidae > Lamellibrachia > Lamellibrachia satsuma. The sequence goes on from BSQZ01000051.1 coordinate 935,894, forward strand.
CACAACGACCACGGTGCGTTGTCACAACGACCACGGTGTGTTGTCGTGACATCCGTCCTTGTTACTTGCAGTTACATGCCAAGTTTGAGGCCCTAAAGAAGGGCCACGCAGATGAGAAGAAGAGGATCGAGGAGAAGAAGAGGATCCTGGAGGACGAGATGGGGACGTTCCAGCGGAGGAAGGCTGCAGCCGCCCAGCAGGCCCTCACCCTCACAAAGAAGGGGCGCAAGTAGCGGGTGGGGCGTGACCCTGCGGGGGCCATTGCCAGTATACCATCCTTGATAATTTATCTAACTGACCACCCCAAACAAGTTTTAGACATCTGTCAAAACCCTTTCAAGTGGAGGGGATTAAAATATACACCATTTCTGTGGAATGGAGGTACATTCCACAAAATTGTGGAATTTTGTGGAATGTAGTCACAGTTAAGTTATACCCTTTTCAAGTGGGGTAAGACAAAACCCTATACTATTTGAAATGCTAAATATTGTGTCATGATATGTGATGTAACATATTTTATTCATAGATTAATTACCCTTAATTACCTAATCAGTGTGATCTGATACCCCAAACACATTGTGTGTGTTATGTGGGTTGGACACAGAAAACATACCAATAGAACGTTGGAGTTGTCTTAAGGATGATATACTGGCATTGTATTTGTGGCCCCTGAGGGTGTGAGACAGCCAGGGCAGGGCCATTGACCAGGGGGGCGTTTGTCAACGTGGCGCAGCATTTGAAGGACAACTGGCAGAACATTTGGTTCAAGACTCTTGGCGCCAGTAGTAGATCACATCGCTTTGTAGTTGTAGTATTTAAATAGTTTTCTACGTGTTCTGTGCCTGATATTAGATATCAGCACCGAGGCATATTGCATACCAAAACTTAATTACTGCATTTATACTAATTATTTAACAATAATCACAGTATTAGTGTGATACGTTTTAATGTCGGGATATTGTGAGAGGTAGTCGGTTACAAGAAACCGGCATTAAGACTATATTATGTGTAAAATCTTTCCAAAGCTATTTATACTTATAAGTTTAGATAAGGGAATAATTATATATGTAATGTTTTACTCCAAGTCATATAAGATAAAAAACTCATAGTTGGTGTATTGTAAACAGATGTGCTCTTCAGCATTTTTGCAAATATATTTACACTTGTACCTTTACGTAGATATTATTATGTAACCATTTATTCCAGCTATGCTTTTGAGGTGCCCTGAATATTGACTGAACGATTCCATTAATGCACTAAAAATTAAATTTGATCACAAAAATTAGGGTGTGCATAATCGATGTTGAATTGATTTACTGTAAATGGCATTAATATTTTCAGATTGAGAAAATGTCACATTTCTGATGAACAATTTTCATGTAGTAATAATGAGGAAACTGCAACAGAATTTTGGGTTTCGCTAGGACATCTTTCCATTGGAAAGTTTAAAGTATTATGATAATAATTATGCAGTTCTTTCATTCTTGAACACTTTTTAATGGATCTCAGAACTGGTCAATGATGTGCTCACAGATTTGCAGAATTATTAATGCAAATGAGGGGATGATTTTTTAATAGATTTTCACGAAAACGAGAGAACAAATTACAGAAACAGCGTTCAAAAGTTTACGTATTAAATAGTTTCCTTGGAAAAACAATGTAAATTGTCGATGTTAAGTGTTGTTGACATAATCAAGGCTTACACCGAGTTGTGTGATGGGATTTTTATAAGTCGTAATTTTATACACAATAAACTTTGACATTATTATGTGGTTGTTGTTGTTGTTTACGGCTAGTTAGTTGTGGTCGCATAAGTTTGCAAAATCAATAAAGTGTTACATATTGGTGGGTGGTGGGTTGGTCGTCACTACATTTCACAAAAAAAAATCAATCACTCCAGTGGAGCTGCCTAACAAGTGAAACTGGTATTAATGCACATTGACACTGCTGTATTGTGAATATTAGAATCAAGCAGCATGGTGAGTAATGTCTTGGTAGCCAATATGGTGGTTTTGCACATCCAACAAATTTATCACAGCTATGACCAATCACTGAGACTTGCCTCCTTTCCATGAACTGAACAGATTTGACTGGCAATATGCACGTTATCTGAAGTCCCACAGCACCACCAAATAAGATCTCATTCATGGTTAATAGTTTTATTATTTGGTACAGTTTGCAACAAGTTTTCTTTCAAATATAAAAGTGACTACGACATGTATGTGAACGGTCACTCGCATACATTGTTGTGTAAAGCAACATCCATCAAACATCAGTACTGCGCACTACACTAAACATTATGAAAAACAATAAGTACACTTGCATATTATGTCTGGATTAAGTCCATTCAGATGTGCTTAAAGTGACACAAAAGTCATGGTTTTGGGGCAATGCACCTTAAAGAGTTGGCAATAATAAATTAACCATTTTCAACTACAATCATGTTAGTGATTTTCTCAGAATTTTTTCGGAAGCAATACAAACTCTCAATCAAGCAAGTTGCTAAGTCAGAACAGGATAAGTTTAGTAAATAAAGGCCAAAATATGATGGATAAGCTGAGTTTAGATGCAAACAGCATGGCCATGTCCTATTGGCAAGTATAGGAATAGGTGTTTACAAATAGATTTTCGTTTTGTTAGCGAATATAATATTCAGACACTCGTGACATAGGGTTATTTAACAGTATGGCGCGGCCCATAAAATTAAGATGATGTGTTCAACAAGGTTTTCTTAGTAAACCAGTGGCGTGATTAATTGTAGTTGTACATGGTTATGTTTTAGTAACTCTTACAGGTGCATAGGCCCAAAACAATGGCATGTTTTGCTTTAAAATATAAACTGTAGTAGTAGTAGTAAAAATATATAAACACAATATTATTAACATAATTAATTATACAATAGTTCAAACATGAGGCATATATACAGATCTAAGAGCCTGTCTATCATAGGCCACACGGAAATAACGTCTAACAGAGAGCTACACCCATGACCCGTTCAGTGTTCAACATGCCCTCGGTGAAATGGAATGTATATATATATATTATTTTAATGTTTTCGTGTGTTTTGAACAAAGCTTTTTTGTATTACAGGATACGTCCCATGTTTGTTAAATGGCATTCAAATAACAGATTATCAGTTCAAACACATCTGAAAAGCAACTCTTGTGAATAGTTTAGCTGTGCGCAATCGACTGTGCCAAAGTCTTGGAATCAATATATCCCGGTTTGCATGGTGATATAGGATGCATGGCAAACCAGCAAACATAGATAATCATATGGGTTCATTTGCAGGTCTTATGGATTTCTGTTACCAGTCTTACACATGTGCACCACTCAGTGTTGGCATCAGTCTTACAGGTGTGCACCACTCAGAGTTGGCATCAGTCTTACAGGTGTGCACCACTCAGAGTTGGCACCAGTCTTACAGGTGTGCACCACTCAGAGTTGGCACCAGTCTTACAGGTGTGCACCACTCAGAGTTGGCACCAGTCTTACAGGTGTGCACCACTCAGAGTTGGCACCAGTCTTACAGGTGTGCACCACTCAGAGTTGGCACCAGTCTTACAGGTGTGCACCACTCAGAGTTGGCACATGACATATATACATACAATATAAATATTGCTGGGCACTATGATTTCATACAAGTCCTCAATATTCAATTTCTTAAGGTGAATTACCCTTTTTAGCTGTACAATTATGAAATCGCATGGCAGTTACAGTTGCCATGGTGACACTGACAACAACACCAGAGAGTAGTTGTTGGTAATAGTAGGCTGCTTCTTCTACGATATCTTGTTTTCAGTTGTGTCAGCTTCTGCTGCTGCATTTTGGTCTGCAGAATCAGTTCATGTTGCTGCTGCTGCTGTAAAGTTGCTTCTGTCCTACTGTGTCACTACTGTTATACAGCAGAGTTGCTGCTGTTCTAGTGTTATTGCTGTCCTATGGTGTCATTTCTGTTTTACAGAGTTGCTGCTGTTCTATAGTGTCATTGCTGTTCTGTAGTATCATTGCTGCTGTTCTGTAGTGTCACTGCTGTTCTATAGGATAGCTGCTGTTCTATGGGATAGTTGCTGTTGTTCCGAATAAAGAAATTCTGCTGTTTTGTATTGGTTGACACTGTGAACCGATAACCAGTATCATACAACAACTGTGATACTCCTGCTTCAGAAGAAATCCCTGTTTAGAAATTCGCGATTTCCATTGACGATTTTATACATTTCCATTGTCAACTGTGGAAATGTTGCAAGGTGAATGTTGAAGTATCTACATTTAAGCTTCTTAGTGTCTCCTCCCACTTCTTTCCTTACTGTCTCGGGCCTGCAATATTAAACATCAGGATAAATAATGTAATAATATTATTAATAATGTAATGGGTACTGAAGAAAGTTAAGTTACTTTGAGATTCTCTTTGTATGCTCAATAGAACTTTCGTGACTCGGTCACTTCTTCAGCATTGAACTGAAACGTTCTCTTATATCATGTGACCATGTTGGTGGGATTGCAGTAGTCCCAGGCAGATCGCAGGAAGGTTGTATCCCCCTCGTGTTGGTATGCTCTTTGAGCCTGACCCCAGTGACCAGCACGTTTCACCCATGTACATTTGATAAGTTTGGACTGGCATTACGCCATTCATCAGTATAGATCTTATGGTGTTCTGGGGTTTGCGGTTTTTGGAAGATGTTGGTCAATTTCTCGAATAGGTTGTGAACATATGGTAGAGGGATGTACGATGACTTTTGGTCTGCTTCTCTGCACCATGTTTTTTTAGTGAGCTTAAACATGCACTCTCGGTGGCGCTAAGTGTTGCTTTTGTGTGTGTGTGTGTGTGTGCGTGCGTGCGTGCGTGTGATTTATGTGGCTTTATCCTCATCACTGGTTACCAGATGATCCACTCTGTGCCAAGTTTTATGCTCCAGATGGATCTTAAGTTCAAGTACTGGTCAGTGCATTTTCTGTAGACTATCACCCATGTGTTGCCACCAACATTAACATGCACGATACGTTGAGGAATGGTAGTTTGCCATCTTTGTGATTAAGTAGTGAATCTGATGTTTGTTGTAAATATGTGACAACCACAAACATGGTCACATGACAATGTTCAGTTATGTGCTGAAGAATTGACCATGGTCACGAAAACTACGTCAAGCATTCAAGGAGAGTCTGAAAGGTAACTTCCATCAATATGAATGTTATGAAGTCTGGAGCAACTTACATGCAAACACAATGGGTAGTTTTTGTTTTGTGCAGGATATCATATTATCAACCTGGCCTACGAGAGCCATAAGGCAACAGAATGTTTAACTGAATAAAGGTTGGTGGCAGTTACCAGGGAATCTTTAAACCTCAAAAATAGAAAAGGCAGTTATTACTGGCAAGGCAGTGATTGTATTGAACGTACATTTGTTTCCTTGCTTCTGGTTAAATGTAAAGAATGTTTTAGAAGCATTGATAATACAGATGAAAATGCTTATTATGAAGATAGTTGATTGAAAAAATTTTACTTTCCAAAGAGAACTAACAATTTACATAATGCTTACATGTCACTATAATGGTGGTCGATGTTCCTCATTGTACGGAGCAGTTTGCACACAGATTTGCAGTAGTCAGGTGTGAAGAATTTATCATACATTTTCGTCTTACTGTTTGGCAAAGCAGCTCTCGCAGCTGTGTCAGCTTTGTACATAGGCACAATACTCAGGCTTTCCTGTAACAAATGAGAAACACTTGTTTACAAGACATTATTCTACATATAATCCATTGAAAAATATCAGTTTATTACACAAATATTGTGTACCGGGTAATTTATATATAATATATTGAAAATTATCAATAAAATCCTTATATACAAATATTGTGTATCTTACTTACAAATAGTGTGTTTTATTTTGACTTATACAACGGCTAGCCATGCTGATGTCCACTCAGTGCACATGGCTGACTCATTCTGAGAATCCATCTGATGTTTGAATAATTTTGAATGTGACCGAGCACATGCATTGTCACAGACATGTGGATGTTTCAGTAGGTCTCTGCTGTCATGGATCATGAGTAAAAGAACTGCATGTTTACAAAGGTAGGAAGTGAAAAAAGTACTTTCAAATGTTAATTTCAATATATATATAACAGGAACAGCACACTGTTTGTCACTCGAGTGTTGTCAGACAGACAACAGTCACTCGCACTTGTGGCACTTGGTGACTGTTGTATGGCTGATTACACTCTTGTGGCCTCAACACAAAGTGTGTTTAAATTCCCTAATTCTATATAGTCAGCATCTAAATGTGTTGCTTCAAATCACCTAAATTAATATAATTATATCATATCCACATATTGGACATTCCATACAAAATTTCATATACACAAAAATCATGTGACAAGAATTTCATTCACAGAAATCTGTTTTATAGTATACATTTTATATCCTTAAAATAAGTTGTGCATGCTTTGGTCTGATGGAAAGTATTCATGTTGGTATACGTAATTATCTCAACTATTAAATGAGATTAAACCACTCTTTAAGCAAATCATATCCACCATAAGCTGTTACAATGGTCTAGCTGTATACTATCTGGAGTACAGTTTTATGTAGAGAGTCTGCACCACCCAAGATGTGTGTGCATGCATGTGTGCGTGTTGGGCTACAGAAATTTGTTACATATGATGAAAATAAATGTGTACAGAATGAAGCATGAACTTAATGCTGCTTACCCAATGTCCATCTGGGATAACCACAGGTTGTGTCCCTTCAATCGCTGTCTGCAGTTTCGTCTTTCGATTGTGACTAGAACAAAGTTTAATGAAGAGAATACAGTGTATTCTAACACACAACAACAAACAGATTAAGAGAATACAGTGTATTCCAACACAACAACAACAAACAGATTAAGAGAATACAGTGTATTCCAACACACAACAATAAACAGATTAAGAGAATACAGTGTATTCCAACACAACAACAACAAACAGATTAAGAGAATACAGTGTATTCCAACACACAACGAACAGATTAAGAGAATACAGTGTATTCCAACACACAACAACAAAGAAATTAAGAGAATACAGTGTATTCCAACACACAACAACAAACAGATTAAGAGAATACAGTGTATTCCAATACACAACAACAAACAGATTAAGTAGCTTTTAGCATACTTGGTATATCACAAAATAACTTAAGAAATTAATCAAGACCTTTCATATGAAATGTACCTGTCATGAAAACACAGTTACCCACTGTAGGCCTTTCCTTACTGATTATATTATGTTCAGGCTGAAACTTAAGAAGAAACCATGTGCAGACAACAGATAATAACTAGTGAGGAAATAGTTCTAATTAGTATTTCTTAAAATGCTTCAACTCAGAGTTAGCAAACATGAAAGTTACAGAGAAGTAATTTACGCATGGCATTTATTTATGTAATATTATTATAGAACTATCAATTAATTACTCTTCATGACCTTATCCACTGAAAACCTACTAAGAAATTACTTACCTTTTCTCTACCTCATCTGAATCGCCAACATTAACCAGAAATTGATACCGTTTCACTTCATCCCACAGGTAGGGATGTCTGCAATGAATTTCCACATTCCAGTCATGTTTCTTTCAAAGTAATCTGGGGCTCTTGCAGAAACATCACATAATTTGTGTTATTCTCCTCTGTATATGTTTTTACGAGCAAGTCAAAATAAATCTGCAAATATGCTTTAATGTACATGATGTGCGCAGTGAATAACAGAAATGTCATCTCATACATTGGCATCATGCAACGGTACTCTCAAGGACAGTAAACAATATTGAACAGTTCAGGTGCAGAGTCTTTTTGAGGATATTTACGGTAGGACAGCAGTTCCCAACCTTTTTCTCCCCGTGTACGCCGTGTTCTTAGATGATCAGCTGGGTATCATAGTGACATAGAATTATAGATGAAAAACATTCAACACTGAGTTCAGTGATACATATTTTATTAATGGGGTGAACAAAACTGTGGCCCGGGTGGAGGTCGAATAAGACACCGGTAGTAGAGAAACCACCTCAATGTGAGGGCTGAGTTTGCCTCGCCAAAACGAGGGCCTCGGTTTGGGGAACAGTATTGGTTAAGGAGACATGGAGGGCCTCCTTCATACACAGTTGGGCACGAAATTTAGTTTTCATGCAGAACATTGCTGGGAATACTTGCTCACATAGATAGGTAAGTGGAAACATCAGCCACATGTGGATGTGATTCACTCATATTAAACAAGAACTTTGTCGGGGTACATGTAACACGTGTGGTCGAGTCATTTAAGAACTTCCAAAAGTCCTCATGCACACCATTTGAGAGATCACACCTCCACACCAAATGGATGAAATTCGAATCCAGTACATTTAGATCCGGGAAGTATGTCTGAACAAACCATATCCAACTCAGGGAGATGATAGAAATTATAATGTTGATGTGTACAAGGGGATTCTGAATACAACCAGATACCCTAGACTCTCTCGGTTTATGTTGAACTGGAAATCCAGTAAACAAGTAAGTTGCAATGAAAAAAAGACAAGCTACTAAGTAGTATGTTCCAGTTCATGGCTGTGGTTGCACCGTTCGATTGTGGAAATCGATGGCCAAGCCTGGTGAACTCCATCACTGGCTGGTTTCTCTATGAAAATGAGATTCCTCTTTGAGTGCTGCATTTTGGATACTGAATGCTGAGAAGCTCTATAAAATAGAGTCTGCAACACTGATACGCTCATATGTGTTGTACTTCATGTTTCATGATTGGCACTCGACTGATGCCCATGAGATGGGGTTCATGTTGTTATGTTCCGCCCAGGCAATCCCATTGCCGTGAGTGTGTCGTTGTGTTGCCCGACTGATGCCAATGGTGTAAGGTGGTTTTGCAACTTTTTCACCTGGTTTGTAACTGTAACCTGGTCCCCGACGGACGGGGTCTTAGTTTGTCACACCTGACAGAGGAGGTTGTGACAACAACCTAGCACCTCGTGCTACTGTCGTTTGCATGAGCACGGCCCCTGCTGGCCAGCAAGCGGCAGAGGTGGCATTTCAATAGCATGTGTCTAACTGGACTGTAAACACAAATATTAGTTCAACTGACTCCCAGCCAGTTGGTGGGATCAATAACAACAACATTAATTCCATCCAAAATGTAGAATCTCTGGAAGAATAGACTATTTGAAATGAAACTACTCGTTTGGCAAAAGTCCAACCAATTATTGTCACTTTACACTGACCACATAATGCTTGTAGTACAAAGAAAAAACTATTACACCAATTGCAACTAGATATTAAGATTCTAATTGAACGCATGTGTGCACTGAAAGTACACCTGGAACATGTCATACTTGGTTCAGTAAAAGGAACAACTGTCAATTTATGAACACTGAAAGTTACAAAGACACAACTTTTCTATAACAATATATCTGGTAGGATACATGAAATTACATGGTATATATATGATGAAATACCTCCCTGACAAACAGAAGTGTTTCAGTATTTTCTCAGAGCTAAGGAAAACTGGACTATCTCAAATGGTGCAATAATTAAAAGTACTAGAGCATTCTAGAAAATAGCTATGGTAGGTGTCACCAGGGTTGCTAGGGGTTAGCTCAAAATCTAGGAGGAACATTATTTAGGACACTAAAATATAAATAATACATTGCGGATTCTCTCGGCTTATGCAATATAATATATAACCCACTTATGGAAATGGACAGTTATTGTTATATAACAAAATCATAAATTTACATTTGATCTAAACAATAGCATTCACAACTTTAACACGTGAACAATATAACATAAATACAATCAGGGTTCAACACAAATTTGATAAACAAAGTTTCAGGTTCAGTTTGCCACATACCATAAATAATGCACATGATTTATTTTAAAATAAGATCACCACCCATAGTTTACAAAGTTTTGCAGTTATATCTATTTGTTTGCTTTGACTCCATGAGAGCAATATTGTGATAAAGGGAATTGCAATAATCAAGTACACTGCTAACAAGTGCAGCACTGATCACATAATTCAGAATGTCAATGGCAATTGTTGGAGTGGTGCAGAATAAATAACTGTGTTCTTACTTAAGGAGATCTTCCACGGGTGACCTGGCCTTTTGTTCAGGTTGCAGCATGCATTCAAGTAAATTGCAAGCAAGAGGATCCTTAATTGGTGACCAATTTATCCTGCCCATCTTAATGTTATCTTCAACTTCCTCATATGGATGTTCGCCTTCAGAAATTATGAAGTAGCACACCATGCCTGCCACCTGTAAACATATGCACCAGAGTACACCATGCCTGCCACCTGTAAACATATACACCAGAGTACACCATGCCTGCCACCTGTAAACATATACACCAGAGTACACCATGCCTGCCACCTGTAAACATATACACCAGAGTACACCATGCCTGCCACCTGTAAACATATACACCACAGTACACCATGCCTGCCACCTGTAAACATATACACCAGAGTACACCATGCCTGCCACCTGTAAACACACACACCAGAGTACACCATGCCTGCCACCTGTAAACATACACACCACAGTACACCAACTGTGTGTGCAGGAGATATTGTGCGAGCGTGAAAGCTTGTGTGTGTGTGTGTGTGTGTGTGTGTGTGTGTGTGTGTGCGTGTGCACGTACGTGCGTGCGTGAGTGCATGTGCATGTGTATTTAATAAGATAGCAAGTGGGTTGGATGTGACTGTTGGATGATGTGCATGAATATGTACATATATATGCAGTGTAGAATGAGTGGTGAGCAGGACTGGAAATAAGTATTTTGTTTGTCCAGTAATACTTATTAATTTGACCCAACGAGTTAGCAGAATGATATATATATATATATATATATATATATATATATATATATACATTTATGCAAAATAACAACACAAGTCCAGTGTAAATTGAAACAGGCCAAAGAATGACATTAATTAATGAGGCAGAAATTAGGCAAGCATACATCATCAAAACGAGATACATCACATAATCACAGCAAACATGCCAACCCCCAGAAGGTGTTTACACATATTATTAAATTATGCCTAGCAGCTACAGGCTACCAGTATTATCTATACCACTACTGACTGTTATTTACAATTCACATGGTGGCAGTGAGGTCACTCCGCCACTAGGTCACTCCTTGTGAACCGACCCCCACCAAAATTATATATGAAATCTTTGAATGTTGCAGAATGATATGTATATATATATATATATAAATCTTTTGAATGTTGCAGAATGATATATATATATATATATATATATATATATATATATATATATATATATATATTTATATATTTATATATATATATATATATATATATATATATATATATATATATATATATATATATATATCATTCTGCAACATTCAAAAGATTTCATATACAGACATCCAATGTTGCATTTTTCTGGGATTCAAGTTCATATAGATATATAAATATATATATCTATGTGAACTCGAATATATATATATATATATATATATATATATATATATATATATATATATATATATATATATATATCTATGTGAACTTGAAGCCCATGAAACTGCGACATTGGGTGTCTGGGGGAGTAAAAATAAAACACATTTATATAATTTAAACCTTTAAATAACTTACAGAGGATATATAGGGAATAAAAAACAATTTGGACAACTTAATTCCAAAAAACTTTTCTTTGAGAGCTTGTTGAAATTGCATGTATGAAAGGTTTGATTCCGTACCCATGCATACATTTTGCACTGCACATATCTTACAGACATATACCAATTATGTAACATTTCCTATCACTGCACTGTACATTAATTTTGTTCATGTGAATCAACAACAATTATTTTGACAATTGTTTATTTTTGGAACGGGTTGAAATATTTTGCCCACTTTCAAAATGTCGCATCTTAAAGATGAGATCTAGTAACATTACTTGTAAAACTTATTCATGCATACATCTACAGGTTGGAAATACTTTTTTTCATCTAGGCACATCTTCTGTTGACCAGAGTTATAGTTTTCATGTTAGATACATTTTAGGAAAAACATTTGTACGGAATCACTAAATCTAAAATATACAATTTTCCATGGATAATTTTAAACTAACCCAACTACTTTATTATAATTTATTCATGCATCTGACAGTTCAAAATGTTGTCAGCAAATATTCCCGATGTTATTCTGTCTCATGTTTCTTGTTATTTTTATTAATATTCGGACCTTTGTAAGCCTGAGTAAGTAACATGTTGAAATAAAATGATTGTCTCAAATCATAATGTAAAGGTTTCATTTTTCTTCCTTTATATTCACACGTGCGGTACAATGTTTCCTCAAATAGTTCTTATATATTTTACATGTAGCAGCTCAAAAATAGACTAATTAATACATTAAATGTAATTTTTGGTCTGTTTCAATCTCCACTGGACTTGTGTTGTTATTTTGCATATATATATATATATATATATATATATATATATATATATATATATATATATATATATATATATATATATATATATATATATGCCTGTAGGAATGTGGGCTCTGAGAAACTTGCCGGACGGGGCTGTATATGTGTTCAGTTCCTGTCTGGTTTGCTTTGAGGAGCTCACATTCCTGTTAATGTTCTTCCCAAAGTGGCTGCGTGATAAGCAGTCCACTTTGCAATAAAACGTCATTTATTTGGCCCTTTTCAATCTCTACTACATCAGACTTGTGTTGGTTATTGCATAAATGGATTTATGCAACTTACGGCTGCATAACAGATTTTATGAGATAACCAAGGCAAGTCTTGCCCTGGGTGTCCGAGACTACACCGAACTATTTGGCCAAATAATTTGTATTACTCCACGATATTCAGCCAATCACGGCTTAACGGAAACCAGTTCAAACCAGAGCCAGCAGCTGGAATCTTTCACTCCTGTTCCAGTCTCTGCATCGCGAAGTTGTGTCTAGAAAATTTGTCTCTCGAAATCCGCCCTCCTCCCCACCTTCCTTCCTTATTTTCAACACTTAGTGTAAAATGCGATTGTACATCGTTGATGAAATAGGAAGTTGGAAGATGTCGAAACCGCTTTCCCCACTTTTCGCTTTATACTAGATGAACACGGGTTTATCCCCTAGTAGTTGGTGTTCATGGGGTTTTCTGCAGACAGGCTTCCTGTTTCTTCATCGGTATTCTTGGCTTATGTTTATATAGGTTAGCGAAATGGCCCCACCTGTTTGTAATTAAATTTGTGTATTGGTGGTGGAATGTCTGTATTCTTTGCATTACATGTTCATGACGACTTCTTGATGTATATATGTTATCGTCATGCCTGTAGGAATGTGGGCTCTGAGAAACTTGTCGGACGGGGCTGTACATGTGTTCAGTTCCTGTCTGGTTTGCTTTGAGGACTCACATTCCTGTTAATAAGCTTCCCAAAGTGGCTGCATGATAAGCAGTCCACTTTGCAATAAAACGTCATTTATTTGGCCCTTTTCAATCTCTACTACATCAGACTTGTGTTGGTTATTGCATAAATATATATATATATATATATATATATATATATATATATATATATATATATATATATATATATATATATATATATATATATATATATATCATTCTGCTATAGACTACTGCGACGTACCTGTCAGTTACTACTTGTTTCCTTTCTGTCACCTTTTAGAGCAAGGAAGGAGGGGATGGTAGAGAGGTGACATGGAGTTTCAGATGAGGTTGGTGTGATAGGTTGGGTGGGATTGGAGAGATGGATGGGATGGTGGTTTTGGTGGGATTGAGGGGTCTGGTGCTAGGGTGCAGGGTGTATGGTGATATATTGAATAGGTTGAAGGATTTAGGTGGTGAAGGGGTGGGCGCTATATTACAATGGGGCCTCTATATAAATACTACCCCAAATGTTCAGAAAAAAACGGATTTTGCACACCTGGCACTGAGTAGACCAAGGACTGAGTGCGTTTAGCAAAACTGTATCGGGTGGACTCGGCTAGTTTTAGAAATATCTGCCAACTTAGCAGACTCTACACACGTGTGGGATGTCTTTAATTTAACAATGGTTGTTTTCATCTGATCCGCTGACATTAAACCATGAAGTGCCTTGAGCCCAAGTTCCTTCAAATTGGTCAGGTGATGCTCCACTTCTGGCTCTGTATGTTGTCTTGTTGATATATTGATTAAATTAGAGTTTGTTGTTGTGAATGGGTTTGTTTCCACTGCTGCCAACACTTTAAGGACTATTTCTGCATCCCTTGCCATGTGTGTTTGGTCACATTCATGTTGTGGATTGACAGAGTTTAGGTGGAGCATCGACTTGAGTTGTGAGGAGACAGCTGCAGTGACATACTTGGTGTACACCCACTTGGTCCGAGCAGCAACATTTAAAGTAATGCCATCTGGACCACTCTCTTCCTTGGCATCAGCATTGTATGTCTGCTCTAGAAGCATAACAGGAGAGACTCTGTTGTGGTATCTATCTGCTCTCCATCCAACAAATGCTCCATTCATCAGGGCAGTGTGTACTTCTGGGGAAGTTCCAGGCAACTTCTTCATTTCAGACAAGTACAGAGGCAGTGTCCAGCTGCTGTCAGATAGGGAAGCATCCTTGCCAATTCACACAGATGTCCCATCCAGTTACTCTCCTGCTGATGGTAGACAAATCAGTGAAGTATGTCAGACATCTCCAGAAAGGTCAACCAGAATACCACTGTTGGGAGATCCTCCAGGGATTTCTAGAATTCTAACATCTGGTCCTGAAGAACCACAAGCTGTGGGTGGGATGTTTGGGTTGACTTCAGCTGTTCTGTTACATAAACTGTGCTCTGAAGCAGTATTTTTAAGATAGCTTCAATGGTTTCCTGCCACTGCTTAGTGTCTCTCTCTCTGACACCCACATTTTGAATGCCTCCCAGTACAGACGCCACACTGGCTTACTCAGGATTCTAAAAACCAACACCATAAACAAATATCTGCCAACTTAGCAGGTTGCACACACACAGACTGAGCCCAGATTGGAAAACCTATCAAGCTAACATGGAAGATAATTATACAGCTGAGCGACAGGGATCAGTCGTTATAATTTTTTTTTTGTAAAAATGGCGTTTTGGAATCTGGCTTTTCAATTGTTACTCCACTTGTACTGCGATATCTGATAATGCGACATGCAACTGGTTTAGTCAGCATGCATCAGATATGTATATATATATATATATATATATATATATATATATATATATATATATATATATATATATATATATATATATATATATATATAATATAAATATATATTAGTTTTACAACATATAAAATAGTTCAAAATGTTTGATAATACTCACAAAAATGTCAGTTGAATTGTTACATTTGACCTTGTTCTTTCCAGTGCATCTCAGAACCTCTGGTGCCTGCCAATACTTTGTTCCTACAAAAACACATTGTAGAAATTATCCTTAATTTGTTGTTAAAAATGACAGCTGGAGTTGATGTAAGTTAGCAGAGTGTGTACTTTTGCTAAAATCATTGAAACAATTTATTTTGATCATATAACTTGCGAAAGTGCGGTTATCTTCATGTTATAATATATAGAGGGAGAGCCACTTTTACCATTTTTGCTAAATTTCAACTGGGCCCCGTATAAAATTATTTAATATTTGTCTAACGATTCCATCAAAACTAAATAACAAAATGATTCTGAAATGAGACTAGCAAAAATCAAATAGAGGAGGGATTTTAAACAAATTTCTCTGATCCCAAGTGTCCGCTTTATGTCAAATTTATATTCATGTGACATACAACTGAAACAAAATTTGCATTTTCTAATTGTATAGATTATTGGTTATGTGCTACAAACCATTTAGGCATAATTTAATTTACTGCAGATTTATGTATTGGCTGAAATTATAGTGGTTATATAGCATCGTTAATGACTTTCAAGTCTACTATATAAAAGCATTTCTCAACACTGAACACACCATGGGGGCCACTGAAATGACTTGTCTGATTTTGTGCCAGGTAATGGCTGGCACCAAAATCTGCCAGTTTCAAACATGGCTTTCCACCATCAAACACCACAAGTACATTCTGGGGCTGCAACATAAAGGATACACGTCAAAGATGTACAAACCTGAATGAAAATTGGCAAGCAATATTATATCACCTTATCTGAAAACATTATCCAAGGTGACCTTGAACGTTGGCCTTGACATACCCAAAATGAATAAACTAGCAAGGCCATTGTATCAAGTTTCTCACAACAAATTAGAATGATCCCATGATAAGTTCTACAGATAGAGCAATTTGAAGTGAGTGGATATTTGAAGTCTATGGATAGGGCAGTGTTTTGGCTTTATTTTAAGACCAAAATCATGAGTACCTGGAAATATTGATAGAAATATGCTTTTCTCACTCAAGAATGATCAGTGTAGATTTGATATCAGGAAATACTCGTTCTCACAGGACAATAAATGAATGGACTCCTGACTGTAGAGCAGTCATATGAAACCTTGTATATAAAATCATGTCACGTTTAGATAAATCTAGGAACACACTGATAATTGTGGTACTTGGTACTGACATCAGATGGAAATCAAGGATAAGGAGACAATGGGTAAAGTCACTTTATATACATAATGACCTTGTGTAATCACCTATATATGTATCATTTGTGTATTTTAACAAAGACTCAAACCGGGAGATCTGTCTGCCTCAAAGGAGGAAACACACTTGCACATAGTCCGTCCGCTTTCTGTACAATCAAGAACCTGATACAACATTAAGTGTTATGCATGCAAACATCCTTACAAGGAAAATTTCAAGAAAGCACCACATAGCAAATAATGTTTTGTTAATGTGGTTCATTAAACCACATTTGGACAGCCAAGATGTTATACATATAGTTTGTACTATATATCATAACTTATGAAAAAAAATGTTATTCCTTTTAAACATTCATAATATCGCGAGGTGAATTTTAAAATGGACAACACAGAATTTAACTTAATTTTAACTGACTGAATAAACAACATGCAATCATCAACAAGGTAGCAACTACATTGTAAAACCAACCTTTAAGTCTCTGTGAAGAATATCTTTTCTTTTAAGGAAACTAAGTCCAGACAGAACATCTTTGACCAGACTAGGAGCATGTTTACTCCATGTTTTCCCTTTTGCCTTTCTTTCATTGTCCAGCCATTCGTTGAGGTTGTATTCACACAATTCTGTTGCTATGTATGTAAAGCCATGACCATCGTCTTCCACCATCTAAAACCAACACTGACATTCAATGCACTACAAGGTCATGGTCCTGAGTACAAACATGTTCAACCTCAAAAACACGAAGCTTGGGCTGAAATCTGGTGATGTACTTACACTAGATCTGCCAAGGACAAAACGAAAGTCTGTTAGAGATCATGTCTACAAAGTAGCAATACCAAAACTGTGGAGCACGTTACCTCAAGATATAACAGTATTAGTGATGTCATAGTTTTTAAGAGTAAACTAAACAATTATAGTAGAGCATACAATTATATATGTGTATATATATATATATATATATATATATATATATATATATATATATATATATATATATATATATATATATATATATAGTTCCATTCTTTTAATTAATTGTTTTATCCTATCATAACCTTTTTTTATTATGTTTTCTGTTTTTATTTGTATATAGCACCAGTATAAAATTGTCTTGATTTTATATATATATATATATATAAATAAAAGATATATATAAATATATATAAATAAAATGTATGGTATATATATATATATATAATTATAAAACATTATGTTGATAGAATATATATATAATATATATATATATAATTTTATCCATCAACATGTTTTATAAATATATATTATAAATAAAATATATTGTATAAAACATTATGTTTATAGAATAATATATATATATATATATATATATATATATATATATATATATATATATATATATATATATATATATATATATATATATATATATATATATATATGTATATATATATATATGTATATATATATATATATATATATATATATATATATATATATATATATATATATATGTAATCCTATCAACATGTTTTATGCAATATTGTTATTATGTACAGCGCTAAATAGTATCATTATATAGATTTGGTGTTATACAATAAACACTAAACAGTAACATAGATTATGTAGTCAGACTGATTAGTATGAATAAGGCAATCACATGAAGTTAATAACTAGAGCAGTAGTCATAAGTATTTCATGTAACTATTGTTGCAAATTTAAGTTCCTCAAACGTACTGTAATGTAAACCTGGTGTTAGGCAGGGAGAGTAATTATCTTAATCAACATCACTATGTTAATGGTACATTAATCAAATGACAGTTACTCTGACATAAACCACTTCAATTGTTTTTCCTAATAACAACATGATACTGAATGGACAGAAAAAATGTGGCTTAAGCAATTAGAAAATAACAAGATATTGTGTAGCAGAAATGTTTCTGATGAAGACAAAATAGAAAATTACTTGAAGAGGGAATGAGCAGTATGTTGTATCTTTACATTCAGATATGCTTTAATCTACCCGGTACCTTTACCTTATAGGAGACGATATTAGGATGGCTCAATCTGCTTTGATTGTTCACTTCATTTGACACGTCTGCTACGATTCTTTTCACAGCAACCTCACGTCCATCATTACTGATCAATCCTACATAATATTATACGTTTGTACCACATGACCTAAAATGCATGTAAAATAAAAGCGACTAGTGAAGCTGAAGACAAAATTAGAATTAATAACAATGCATACTTTGTAGGTTTTTAAATTCAATTTATGTGCAATTCAACTAAAAAAACTTCAAAGTTTGCATGTGTTCTTCCTGTTGAGCATAATGAGTATCAATCTCTCAGACCACCATCTACATCATTGGTAGCACTAGATAATGGCAAGTTATAACTTTTTATCAACTATTTATAAACAAATACCATGAAATTACGCTCAAGAATAAAATTCAAATAATGTTAAAAAGAAAATATCTATAAATGCAAATAATATTAAAAAGAAAATATCTATATTATTAAATAACATATTTATGGCTGGCAACTGTTTTGTCTGAATTCAGTACTTTTTCTAACCCGATCAATAATATCAACAATAAAAAATGTGTATTACATTGTATTTTATGCTTGCATGAATGCCAAATCTAAAAGCAACAGTGATCAGTCCATTATATCAACATCCCTGGGTTGTAGGTTGCCAGTGGAATTTGGAAGAACTATGTGTTTGTAGCTGTTTATGAAATAAGTAAAGCACTGGCTCCTGACAATTTTCATTGAAAGTCAGCTGTACTGCACACATATTGAATGTAATAACACTGAAATGGAAAAGGCTATTTGTTGATCAATATAAATGTAAATAAAGCCAAAATAACACAACTGAATCAGGTTTACAACAGCACAACTGGAAAAAGTCTAGAGCAAAAATTGGAAAAAACAACGACCATCTTGACCAAAAAACTCAAACAAAGTACCCACCCTCTACCAATCTTGAATTTATCCTCAGTGCACACTTTAATGTTATTTAGTTTGACCAGTGAATTGGGTGAATGTTGCAGATCGTATAGTTGCTCTAGAATGCTCCTGTGGCGTTTGCTCTCTTTCTGCCAATCCCATCCATGTTTCTAAAAGAAAGATAATAATTCACATGCTGTTTGAAAGGAAACACATGAAGTTTAAAATATCCTTATATTTCTAGTCAAAACCTTTGGTATGTGATTAAATTATTTGGCAATCAATTATTATAAGTTTTATACATGATAAACATGGTGGTAAAATCTATCATATCATAAATTCAAGAGCATTTTTCCTAAAGTTAAAATAGGTGAGGCACAGTGATTTGTTAAGACCTTTCATACAGGCAAATTGCCCATGAAATCCCACTCTGCCCTTATATAACTTAACTTAGGGTACATAGGTAATATTTACAAACACTATTATTATAGAAATTTTTTTTAAAAGGTTTTATCCATATGAGATTCTGCTCTGCCTGTATAAGCTCAACCCAAAAACACATTGTAAGACCTGTGATTACTGTGACTAGCAATACCGATAGCTTTAGTAAACATACATTGGCTGTATACTAGTGTTGGGAATTGGTAAAATTTTCATGATCGATCATTGGTTAATCTAACCAATCAATGATCAATCAATGATTGATCAAGGAAGTTAATCAATATATATTGAACAACAAAAGAAACATTCTTAACGTGCATTTTTGTCATGATACAATGCACTTGCCAAACTTTTGTCAACACAGTATGATGCAATTATATGTTGTGTCTCTAGTACTCTCTATGCATTTATTATTTATTTATTTATTTATTCATGCCCAGTTATTTAGGTATGCACAGCAGGCATCATAAGTAAAATTTAAGGAGTGAGCATTATCGATTCTGAAAAACCAGCATTTCAACAGGCCAATCTGCCAGGGGTGCTAATGTAGTCAAAAGCCCCTGGCTGTGAGGATGATTGCATGTAACAATGTCTTAAACTGCCTGTCAATCAGTAGCTGTTATGAAGTCACCCACAGCAGTAAGTGGCCTGGAATAATCAACAGGTAAAGCAAGTCAGACAATTTTAGTTCTCATTATTTTGGTAACCAACAATCCAAGAACTATGTCACTTCATCATAAAAGCACTGATCAAATATACTGGCTCTTATGGCAGTGACCAAATTTGGTCTTAGTACAAGTTTCCTGTCCCATATATCAACTTTTATTTTACATTGCACAGTGCATTGTTAACAGTTTGTGTCAATGATTGTGTTGTCTTTTGTTAGATGTTAGTATGATTACTCACTATATTATATAATTGTGATATCTAAGGAACAAAATTAACATTTTCTCACGCTAATTCTACAGAACAACCACAATTTAATGAATGTGACAAATAAAGAAACAACTCAGCTCAGGAGGTTTTAGTTATTAGTCAACCTAGCTACATAACAAATAAAATACTTACCCAGCTGGACAGATTTCCGCTAACTGAAAAATAGTAATAATATGTCTTCATTAATACTTCCATAAAATTAAGGCTGAAATTGAAATGCACACATGCATGCATACACAAGCACACCCATAATTGTCTATCTTTATTAATTATACATAAACATATGAGTTGTAATCTTTCTTGGTGTTTTAGCACTGCATCAGAAATATTTTTTATGATTCTATGTTCACCACAGGGAAAGACTATACTAAAATATTTTGTAAGTATTCATTTCCATACAAAAGGCACCAGGTATCAAACATGGTGCATCCAAAACATGGTAGGTGGCAGCACCATGCAACAACTTCTACAACATGACTTGACTTATAATTATAATATCAAATACTTCTATTGCACTAAAATCCTTTGGAGACCCAAGCTCAGCAGCGCAGCAAAACAAAAGGGGTTAAGCAGTTTATAATTGATAAGTAGTTCCAGTTGTAAAAAGTTGGATTGGTATGCTGGGGAGCTATGGAGGATAAGCAAGTTTAAACAGGTGGGTTTTCAGTTTGAGGCTACACTCCAAACAGCCCTGCCTATCGCTAATGTAGGAATGGTTTATTTTCAGAGTTTTCATCCTCTAGAATTAGTGAGTACACAAGATATTTTTTATTTCCCTGCTTGGAATCTTTTACTTCCGCTGACATAGACACAAGGGGACAGTTTCACCAAAATAATGAGCTAATCAGGAAAATCCATCATAAAGCAGAATTCATTATTAAATTTAAGGAGCCTTTTCAAAATGCTTTTCACTAATATGCTCTTTAAATCCATCATAAGATAACGATAAAAAATTCCATCATAAGCTCCACGATGTGCACAATTGGACAAAATAAATAGAAAAGATTGTAAAAGTTGCTGATAATACATTCCAACAACCACTTTTCAACCACATTTGACTGTTTCGCCAACTGGGTGAAGAAAAAAAATGTTTTATAAAAAGAAGACATTTTGTCACAGAGGACACTATGTCACTGTGTCATCAAATATAGCAATATAAAGATTAAGGGTGTACATTTTAGTTATATATAGCTTAAAGATTGCTCAAAATTAATGGGAGATATGGCAGCTAGAATTGTTTTTTGAAAAAATTACTCAAAATGTGCTTCCTCCAAATTCCAAATGCTTTGTAAGTTTACTATCAAGAAAGCTTTACCTTTACAACAACGAGATGCATCTAAATTAGTTTTATCCATAGATAAAGCTTGCATCTACCATGTATTCCATGCCATCATTCAATCTTTGACGGCCATTGAAAAGAAGATATTTTCACAATGAGAAAGTATAACATTCTGGAATTTAAATTTATATGGTCATCTGGTTTGGATTGTTGTGTTCACCTGTATATTCTAAAAAAAAGTATTAAATATTTTTTTGTTTTGTGCAATATCTTGGGAGTAGTGAATAAAAATGTGCCAGTGATACATTTAGAATATCATAACTTTCAGAATTCAGAAGAAAAAAATATTCATAATGTTTGACATTTTTAGAGGAGTTCTAGAATTAACTAAGTTAATGATGATGAATGTGAAAGTATTATGATAAAAAACATTACTTTTTAAGTGTTGTAATTTTTTAGAGGAGCTATAATTCCTTCATACAGCAGCCATTTTGTTTGTTGCCATAGAATCGGGGGTCTGGCATAAAAACATTCAATGTTTTTCTCAGAAAAACCCACTGTACAGTTTGGGCATAAAAATTGCACTGCCTATGCAAATAGAAAAAATCCTATCCAGCTGCCATATCTTCCCTTAAATAGAAAACGTTTTGTGAACAACCGTGACTTTCACACTGCTATAAAACAGCACATACAACTTGTCAGTGGCAGTGCTGTAAAATACACACTGTAAACACAAGCCATAATTTGTAAACTATTCATCGCTCACATTTTAAACATTTATTTGACTGTGAAAAACTGGATCTCTGCGTAAAATTAGAGTCAAGATAATACGCTGTTAGGTAAATTTGACTGTTTATGACGGATATGGCAGATGTTGTTAAATTTTGGGAAATGTAAATGCCTACACATAGGACATGGTAACTTGGATGTAAACTATAAAATGGAGATACTGTTCTGGGTACTACTGTAAAAGAAAAGGACTTAGGACTTACAATAAGTGCTGATATGAAAGTTCCAGAGCAGTGTCGTATTGCAGTTTCAAAGGGTAATCAAATTCTTGGGTTGATTAGGAGAAATATTACAAGGAAAAAAGCTAATTATACCTTTGTATAAAGCAATAATCAGGCCTCATTTAGAGTACTGTATACAAGCTTGGAGACCATATTGTAAGAAGGATATAGATATGCTTGAAAGTATACAAAGAGCAACTAAAATGATTCCAGAACTGAGAGACCTTAGTTATGAAGAACGATTGAAAGAATGTGGTTTAACAACCCTAGAGACAAAGCAGTTAAGAGGTGACCAAACAGAAGTTTTTAAGATATTGAATGTGTATGAAAATATTAATAAAAATATTTTTTTCTCACTCAAGAAAGATAATAGAACTAAATAGCACGAGGTAGCATAAGTAAAGGATCAGTGTAGATTGGATATCAGGAAGTTCTCATTCTCACAAAGGACAATCAATGAATGGAACAAATTATCTACAGATTGTGTAACTGCTAGCAGCGTGAATATGTTTAAAAACAAGGTTGACACATATCACATAGATTAAAAATGTTGGACTCTCGATAGGCCAATGGCTTCCTTGTGCACTTGCCATCTGGGCCTTTGCCTTGGATGGCAATCTTGTTAAACGTGTTTTCCGTTATGAGCGGTCTAACCTGGTCATTAAAAAGGAGCATTTTTAAGGGCATTTCTGTGAGCGTTTTTATGATTTATTTTTAGTGAAATTAAATTTTCTGTTTTGATCATAGCTTAGGATCTTAGATTATATGCAAAAGTCAGATACATTTACTTGTTTTCACTCATGCTGGATAGAACTGTATCCCCTTATTCATATTCAGTAATGAAATTGTAAAAGTTACATTGATTTAGTCATAAAATGGGGGATATATCTAAATTCCCGAAGGCACTTTCCAAAACCAGTTTGTAGATTTTTGCCAGTAGATGACATAATTTTGGCCAAACAAACCAAGCAACATTTAGGTCATGCAAAATGTTGAGCGACGGCGATTCTGACGGTGCAACTGACATAAACGTATCGGTTCAAATCATTCCGTACATGTACGAGTCAACAATGTGGTCAGTCACAAAAACAAAGTTAGTAGCAACAGCAAGTTGTGTCAAACCAGGTCTGATTTATTGGTCAAAGCCATCGAATTCACCCTGCAGTAACAAATGCCCCGGATAAAAACCTCAAAAATAACATAAATGTAAATGTGTTTACAATAATGTTGTTTTGGTGGTACCATGTGTATTTATTTATCAAACTGTTTTTAAATTCCATGTTTAGTTTGTACAAGCTAATACTAGTATACACAGTCGTCGAGTCAAGCCTAGCCCTAGGCCTAGCCTAGGTGTGGAAGTTAGACCAGCAGCCTACTTTGTATTTGCATTACTCAATGGTTTGATTAGGGATATTGGAACACGTGGGGAAATATGTGGAGACTGATGAAATATGTGGAGACTGCTAAAATATCTTGATATATGCAATTTTTTTTTATTTCTGTGTTGATCTAACTTTTGAGTAGAGCTATCTTGCTTTTGGCTTTGCGATTTTGTCATAGTATAGTGCACAAAGTGTCTCTCAGTCTATGCTAGCTGTTATTGAAAATCTATACATGTTGCAGTGTTTTAACAGTGTTTCAAATAATGAAACTGATGTCACATCCAAATTCATTGTTTGTGCCCCATGTTTGCAACATATAAGCTTTTAACGTACGCAGATGTTCTGCGTTGCTACGGAATGACAATGTTTGTTGATGTCCTGCATTGCTATGGAATGACAATGTTTGTTGATGTTCGTTTGACCAGACTGACGTCACTCGCCGACTCCGTACAGACATTGCCGAGCAAAATGTCAAATCGCTCGGGGCTTCTTTGCCACTAATATAATTAGCTTTTATAGAAGAGTAGCCAATAACATTATTTATTAATGCATTCCAAACTACTAATACAACCGTATGTTATCATATATCAAGATTTCTGGAATATTTGCATATGATCTTTAAAGAGCAAAATCGTGCTAATTTGCTCATAAGAATCTTCGCTAAACAGTAGCCAGGTAGAAGGGGCCAATGGTTTTAAGTGTCTCTTCCGATAGACACAGGCAAAGTGGGATAAATGAAACTGCCCAAGCTTGAAAATGGCAGCAGGTGGACTAGAACCCCCGGTCCCTTCGATCAGCAGTCCTGCAATAATAATTAACAATTATGCACACAAAAAAACATAATGTACAAAATGTACTTCCACCTGTTGTCATGTCATGTGATACTGTTTTTGGAGAGAGAAACTCTTTCAGTTCCTCCAGTTGTGTCCAGAGAGGAGATGTCAGGAGGACTTTGTGTATCTCTCCGATCAGCAGTAGAAATGTCTCAAAATTACTGCTGAAGTATTTGTAGCGGCTTTCGGAAGTAGTTCCCACTGCTTCTTGAACATTGTTCGGTCTGCAGTATTACACAAATTAAAGTTGTAGTAATAATAATGAATGTGGTAGCTATAACGCTAAAAACATTAATTTATTACTTTATATCAACATGTCATATGTTAGCCACAATGAAAAACATATCATCTAGAGAAAGAACAGAATTATTTTTATCAGTAAATTTCATTGGTGGATACTATGGAAATATTAGACTATGCAAATAAAAAGCTGTCATTAAAGGCAGGACAGCGGAGAAAATCAGTAAAACTTAAATGATATATTAAGGTTAAACAATCCTGTTTTCCTTTCCAGTTTTTGCAAATACATTATGCCTGTTTCCTCAGAAAGCTGACAATTGAAATAAAACTTACAGGTCAATGAAGTAGGTATTCATATTCCTAACAAGGATGCGAATAAAAGCACACACAGATTCACAGTGGGAAGGTGTGCAGAGGATGGTTGACGCTTTCCTGTACACGGGTACGATGCTCAGATTTTCCTGTAAACAATAAAAAGTCAATGCTTATAAACTAAAAGCTTAACCTTGTTAACAGAACTGCAATAGTAAATTGAAAATCATACATTAAAGGGAATAACCACAAGGCACTAGCTAAAAATTGTTTCAGTGTGTACACAATGTTTAATGTTGTATGTACAACATGCCCAACTTTTTCATAGGTAACATTATATGTTTAATGCATCTAATTCGCAAAGCGAACATAAAATTCAAAGTTAATGAGATGGGCGATCACGTGATTTTGTGACGTTTTTGTGACGTCATTTATGACATGGCTTCACATTCACTCAGTGATTTCTTTGCAATGCTTCAGTTTATGGCAAGTGATGGCAATGTAAATTTTCCAGAATAAAAAGTATAATGTAACGATTTCAAACTGCTAGCAGCAAGTAATAAAGTTGTAAATCATCTTTGAATTTGGATCTTTTGGAGCAGTTTAGTAATGCCAGTAGCCTTTGATCTTATTTACTTTATGACCGAACCATGAAAACGACCACATAGCGCTGCCAAGCTCCTTATATATCTACTGTATGCATACACTTGTGACGTGGTCAAACATTACTCTTACTTCCATATAAAGACAAAAATAAACAAAAACTTGTCATCTCCTATGCCTAACTTCTTAGAGTTAGGCAAAGAAGATATAGCTAGCTTTTGTTTGTGTAATTTGTTATCGTTACATGGACGTAAGAGTAATGTTTGACCATGTGACATGTGTATATGTATGGTAAATATATGAGAAGTTTGGTGGCTCTAGGTGGTCATTTTCATGGTTAGGTCAGAAGGTAAACATTGCAATAGCAGGAGTAATGCTGACCAGTGATTATGATTTCGGCCCTCGGAGAATTCAGCCCAACTGCCATGTGCATGAATCTGGTCACTTTAGAGATTTCGGTGACTGAGGTGACACGCAAGATCTACGCAGTTCTTTCTAGTAATGGATTAGCCTTCACGTTAAGTACAATAAAGGGATGCCAAATTTAACTAGATACTGTTGAAGTGCAATGCTTTGTCTGTTTTGTACAGTGAGCAGGTATGAATAAAAGACCATGCTTCACATTCAAAATGATCTGACGATGGTGGTCTCTATCTCTAACCCACCAATTCCCGGCACGTGAGAGGCACCGAATGACAGAATCATCAACATAATGATGCTGGCCATTTAATGGAAGAAGAAGAAAACACTGTATAGATAAAAAAAAAACCATGTGCAGGTGGCTCCATTGTATTCAGAATACAATAACCACTTCTCACTGTCACTGCTCTGTATTTGATTTAATAAAAAAAATCTGGGGAGAATTTCCCCTCATGAGGGGAAACGCATGAAATCTAAAATATAGAAATAATATATTATGATAATTGTAATTTAATTTAATAAAAATTATTCAGCTGTATAAAATATTATAGTTTTGGATATAATATTTTACATATTATATGATATGAATTTTAGGGATATAACAAATTAACTAAGTTCTAATGATTGTCTCACTGACTGCGTGTTAAAATGGAAAAAATATAGCACCATATTTTATGCAAAAGGAAACAAAAGCTATAAAAACAGTTACAAAGTAACAATTTCAGGTTAATGTGGAACTAAATCAATTAACAAATGAGAGAATAAATATTATGCTTTATTCACAGTAAGACACATATTAAGCTTCGTGTGCTCGGTACACAATCGTTTGGGTCAAGATCACTATGCCCGTTGTGCTCAGGAGCTGAGTTGTGGGCTAAACTCTCCAAAGAATGCTGTCCGAATTCCCCAAGCAGAATTCACCATGAGCCGACATCACCTGTATCCACGATGACAGCTCGCTTCAATCCTTGGTGGACCGTGGCACATCATCTTTTTTCAAAGAGATTTTAGCACCAGGATAACCCAGGGCTGCCACCTTCTCTGGTCCAGAAACAAGTCGAAACAAGTTTTCTTGAAGCGAGCAAAGCTGGTCATGCTTCGTTGGCTTGAAGTTTGTTTTTTGCTTAAACAAAGTTGGCTCCATAGGGAACTTAAACCAACTACATGTTACTAGATTCTCGCTACTGTTTGTATTACAATTGAATGGCGCACAATAAACCATTCTGATGTTCGCCTCTACACAACTGCTATCGCATTGCTATTGCTATGAATGAATGGAAAGCCCCAGTCTAGTAGTACACTCCTTGACATAAGTGATGTCACATCGAAGCTTGCCGATAAGCATGGGAAAAATATGCATAACCGAGACAAGCCAGTAGAACAGAGTATTATTTGGAATTATTAATTAATTGAATTCTAATTAATGTTTTGGTGTTGTGGAAATATACTACAAGATGTAATATAATATGATTTCAAGCAGTCGTTGTTTTATTCCCTTTAAGATTACATGACAATTACTGTAGACTGTTGTAATGAAATGCATTAATAATTATATTATAAAGCAAAACCTGCATACTTTGGTACCGTTCCCTACTTCAGTTTTGAATAAGGGACAGCTCAATTAGGTTGGGGATTAGCTTTAAAAACTTACACGCTTTTATGCTGCAGTGACCATGAACATAAAATCAAATAAAAAATTATCACATTTTATTAAACAAAACATGTGCATAATCAATCAAATATTCTCGTATAAAACCACATAAAGTAAGATGCAACGAAAAATATATAAAATTTAAAAACAAAGTCCTAAATCAATTTAGAATGAACCATGTGTAAATGACTCTCTCAGCCCTTAGCACCCTTACCGATATCTGGCGGAAAATTGACATGATGTCACCAGTGCTGAACCCTGTATAGATGCTGCCCTCTGGTAAATAGAAACACTTCTAAATCTAAAATGGTAGCCCTACTATAATACCTTGTGAATTTAATGACTCAAAACATCTTCAGGGACCCGAGGTCATGGGTACAACAAACCAGAGTTGCTGAGGTGCATTACAACACTGGCATATACACTATTCATCTTCATCAGTTGTAATGTTTAGATTTTATCCATTAAAACAAAACAAAAGTCATGGTTTTCAGCCTATGCACCTATAACAGTTACTAAGACATAACCATTTGTAACTGCAACTAAGAATATCATGCCAGTGGTTTACTAGGAAAACCTTGTTGAACACACAACATCTTAATTTCATGGGCCGTGCCATACTGTTAGATAACACTACGTCGTAAGTGTGGTATTCTGGAAATATTCGTTCGCAAAATTTAAATATATTCATATACACCTATTCCTATTCTTGCCAACAGGATATGGCCATGCTATTTGTGTCCAAACACAACTTAGGTAACATATTTTGGCCTTTATGTACTAAACTGGTCATCCTTCTGACAAAATAACACATTTGTTTGAGACTTTGTATTGGTTCTGTGTATGCTGGCCTCCCTCAATACATCACTTTATTTAGGTCACCCCAATTTCATAGAACTGCACGTGCACTTATCGGTCACGCTGGTTAACACGTCAGCCCTCGGTCATTAGGAGAAATGACTGGAAACCACTGGCATGATATTCTTGATCTTACTAGCACATGGTTAGTTTTTATTTTCTCTTTTAGGTCCATAGCCTCAAAACCATGCCTTTTGTTTCGCTTTAAATTATTATTAATGCTTACCCAATTACCACTTGGTAGCACAATTGTTTTCGTATCCTCAATGGCTCTAGTCAAGTCAGTTTCTGTCTTGTCACTAGAACAAAGTTGCACATAGAGAATACATATTATTTGGTCTGATGGTTCAACAATTTTAAATGGACACAAGTTCACACATAAGCTCTAAATATCATTCTATCCCAACATGGTAGAACCACAAAGCCTGACTGAGAAATGTATTATGTAAATCACACAACATAATAAAATATAAAGCTCTCAAAAAAGGTGGATCCCACATTAGCGACATGTTTGTCTTAATTAGAATCTCTTTGACCTTTTTATTCGTGATTTGTATTAATTATTTCAACTTGTACAAATTGTCAAAATAAATGTGCCTGCCTGCCTGCCTGATGAGTTAGATGTAGTTTGCAATTGTTAATCCATATATATATATATATATATATATATATATATATATATATATATATATATATATATATATATATATATATATATATATATATATATGGGACATACTCAAAAGGTTGTTCCATAAATTTTACAGATGTGGTAAATTTTTAATTGTCTTAATCATAATAAATTTAAACATACAACTCAAATTCAAGCTGAAGTTATGCATCTATGTTAGTATAATCCATTTGCCCTTTCTTCACGTTTTGAAAAGACAACGTCCATGGCTGACAAAAAAAATAAAAATTGTGTTGCCAACCAAACACTACAGTAAAATAACACATGGCTTCAAAGTGTAATCAAATTATTGGGCTAATTAGGAGAAATATAGCATATAAAAACAAAACTAAGTATATCCCTATATAAAGCAATAATTAGGCTTTATTTGGAGTACTGCATACAAGCATGGAGGTTGTATCATAAGAAGGGCATAACTAAACTAGAAAGAATATACAGAAGAGCAACTAAGGTTATTCCAGAAATAAATTACCTTAGTTATGAAAATCGCCTGATAGAATGTGGTTTGACAACGCTAGATATGAAGAGATTACAAGGAGAATAAATATACATGTAAAAAATACTGAAAGGTTTTGAAGTTTTATATAGAAATATTTTCTTAAAACTTAAAGTAGAACTAGAGAACACAAACTAGCATTATAGTAAAAGAACAGTGTAGATTGGACATGAAAAAGTACTCATTCTCCCAGAGGATGGCAAATGAATGGAACAAATCTACTGATTGTGTTAAGTAGGACAAACAACCGCAGTCAAGCAAAATGATGGTTATCATATATCATATATCATATATATATATATATATATATATATATATATATATATATATATATATATATATATATATATATATATATATATATATATATATATATATATATATATATATATATATATATATGTATGTATATATATATATATATGTATGTATATATATATATATGACAAAACAAATTAAAAAAAAAATTTTATGTGAGAGATACAACAACTTTAAGT
The DNA here is from genome assembly GCA_033239005.1 of Lamellibrachia satsuma. Lineage (NCBI taxonomy): Eukaryota > Metazoa > Annelida > Polychaeta > Sabellida > Siboglinidae > Lamellibrachia > Lamellibrachia satsuma. Next base: position 967,083 of record BSQZ01000051.1, read on the forward strand.
GAGTTTTTGGTCAATTTCAAGCAATTTCATGCTACATCATAACACATATGTAATAATTATGTATACATAACTTTTGCTCTATTGATCATAGAGTGCTGATTTTGGTCTTAAAAATGAAGCTAAAACATTGCCCTATCCGCATATATGCATCATATAGCAATGTATTTAGTTGCAAAGTTGTTTTTATCAAAATCGGAGTTTACTCATCCTGGTATATCAAGGTCAGTGACGTTTTAAAATATGTTTACATTCCCAAATGATGCATATATATATATATATATATATATATATATATATATATATATATATATATATATATATATATATATATATATATATATGGATAGGGCAATTTCTTGGCTTTATTTTAAGACCAGCACTGTACTCAAAGGGCCAAAGTTATATCGACATACGTGTTAAGAGGTACTACAAAACTATTTAACTCACAAGTCTAAAATTTCACATAGGTACATTTTACAACAGGGTTTCCAAATTTCATAAAAAAATTGCAGGGGGGTGGTCCATAATTGGAATGGAATGACCCAACAGTTTTACATGATTTTTGGAGCATGAAGTTGTCATTCCCATTGGAATTGTCCTAACAAAACTTGACTGGGCAGTGCAAGGAGTCATACGTTCTTGCAGTGGCTGCCTTTTCTCCCGTGCAATGCCGGGCAACTTGGCTAGTGTTCACATAAAATGACTTACCTTTCCTGCAGATCCTTTATTCTGCCAACTGCAACCAGAAACTCATATCGTCTGCTTTCACTCCATAGGTATGGATGTCTAAAAAACATATCCCATCATCTCTCATGAATGGGACTTCTTTGACCTTCTTTCAGATTAAAACTTGAGGAAACTTCACATTAATTTACATTATTATGAAATTTTATTCAGTGCATTTAAATGCAAATGCATGAAATGATTCAAAAACAAATACAAATACACCCATGCATGATTGCCTTTAAATGCAAACGTTTAAAATTTATTCAAATGCAAACGCAAATCTTGCCGAACTGCAAATGCATCAATTTCCTATGATGACTAAGGTATCTGTTGTAAACACTACACCTATAAATAAACATTTTCGATGACCAATATTCTTACATAAGGACACGTTCTGCTGTTGATCTGTCTCCTGGTTTCGTGACAAGCATGCAGTTGAGCAGATAACAAGCCAGCGGATCATCTACTTGTGAAAGATCAGGGTTGTTCTTTATAATGTTCTCTTCTACTTTTGTTGTGGTGAAGTCATGGCCTGCTGGTTCGAATGGATGTTTGCCTCTTGTAATTGTGTAGAAGCATACCATACCCGCTACCTGAAAACCAAACACTACAGTAAAATAACACGTGGTTTCAAAGTGTAATCAAATTCTTGGGCTAATTAGGAGAAATATAGCATATAAAAACAAAACTAAGTATATCCCTATATAAAGCAATAATTAGGCTTTATTTGGAGTACTGCATACAAGCATGGAGGTTGTATCATAAGAAGGGCATAACTAAACTAGAAAGAATATACAGAAGAGCAACTAAGGTTATTCCAGAAATGAATTACCTTAGTTATGAAAATCGCCTGATAGAATGTGGTTTGACAACACTAGAGATGAAAAGAGATTACGAGGAAAATAAATAGACATTTAAAACATATTGAATGGTTTTGAAGATACTGATAGAAATATTTTCTTCAAACGTAAAGTGGTTAGTAGAACTAGAGAGCACAAACTAGCATTAGCAAAAATAACATTGTAGATTGGACATGAAAAAGTACTCGGAACAAATCTATGATTGTGTTAAGTAGGACAGCAGTAGGACAAATGACCACAGTCAAATTCTGGTTATCATAAGCATTTAACAAGGCATCCAAACAAGACATCCAAAGCAATACACTCCAGATACCAAGTGGACATGGAAGCCATTGGTTTATCAAGAATCCAGTAAATTTTCATTTATGTGTAACCCGCCCTTATCAGATTTTGCCCAATTTTTTTGACACATTCACACCCCTTAGTAAAACATTTATAGAATTCTATAAAAAATTATATAGAAATCTATAGAATTCTACAGCAACGTAGAATTTTGCATAAAAAACTATAGAATATAACATATCATCAATAGTTTATGTCTACTTAAATTTTCTATAGATGTATATAAATTATATAGCTATGTACCCCAAAATCCTACAGAATATTCTATAAAACAAATTCTACAGAATATTCTATCAAAACTCTATAGAATATTTTCTTAATTCTGCAAAAAAATCCAATAGAATAAATCAATAGATTTTTTGTTAAGGGACTGCTTACAATCAGTAGATAATTTTAGAAAATTCAATCCATCCAATTTTAGAAGATTCAATCCATCCATAAAACACTTTAAAAACAGTTATGGAAGAACTTCTTGTTTTGTTTGTAATGTATTAGGGCAGAGCACATCATTTGATAATTACTCACAAAAATGTCGGTTGATTTCTTGTATTTGAAAGGTGTCTTTTCCTTGCGACTGTAATTAAGAACCTCTGGTGCCTGCCAGCAACGTGTTCCTGCAAAATACACTACGAGCATTAATTGTACTTTATTATAAGCACCTCTTTGATAAAACTAAGTTCTGACAAGATAAAATAAATATCCCCTTACATTTGAAATATTATCAACTAACATCTGTGTAAATTTGAGAACAACAAATTTGTTCCATGCTTAGAGCATCCATGTTTTTCATTTTAACAACTGCTTCTTTATTCAAATTATAAAAGTGGGTTGCAATTAGTACAAATTATAAAAGTGGGTTGCAATTAGTACAAATTATAAAAGTGGGTTGCAATTAGTACAAATTATAAAAGTGGGTTGCAATTAGTACAAATTATAAAAGTGGGTTGCAATTAGTACAAATTCAAACATCATCAGTTAATAATACACATCTGACATTTGATGTTTTGAGTTATCTAAAACAAACGAACCAGCAAAGCGAATTTTATTACAGTGTTTCCTAACCAGCTGGTTCCCCAAAATGCTATGCAGAAACGGAAAATGGGTTAATGAAGCAATTTACAGTGTACATGTGTATCGAGATTCTTCCCACACAAAAACATCCAGATTACTGAAAAACCAGATTATAATGGAACAGATAAATGATACATAACTATACATTAATAATAAACTAAATGTCATTAATTTGAGTTATTTTGCTCTATGCTGGGCTTGCATTGTTATTTCCCCCCCCCCCAATATTTTTACAAAAACAAATTTAACACACCTGCAGGCCCGCCAACATAAATACCAAAGTCAGCCACCTTCAAGTGTGGCTGTTCGTCTCGTTGAAACGCCACAAATATATTCCCTGGCTACAACACAACAGTGATACAAAGTTGTAAGGGCCTTATTTTAGACAAAATGTTAGAGCAAAGACGTATTGTCATAATCCATATTTTATAATGAAATATAATAAATATGGCCATAAGGCTCAGGCCAGATTTGAATAATAGGCTCAGGAATAAGACAGCAATTGAATGCTGGAACATATTAAAATATGAAATTGAGAGTATAATTGATTAATTTCTTCCTTTAAAAAAACAAGGAAGTGTCTAAAGAAAAATTAAAATGATGAAGACTACACACATTACAAAGAGTAGGGATGGGGAAAACTGCCACTTATTGGACATTGACATTGTCAGATCCCAGGAGCTCCCATCTTATTTCTTGGCTAAATATGCCAAGGAGAAAGAAAATTATTTTTTTTAAATCGGTGAAAAATCACGTGATTTCGTACTTTTTTATGAACTAGGGTTAAAAAGTGCGATTTTTCATTGACAATCCAGTTTTTAGTATAATTCCGTCAATTATAGGGTTACAATCATGATTTAACTATCCAATCCTATGTTTTTAGATTCAGGGAATCCATTAAAATAATATTCAAAAGCCACTGGTCACTTTCATAAAACAGCATTTTTTATTGAAAAATAGGCTTCTGTCAAGTAATGAAACAGTTGGGGTTCCCCCTGCTGTGTTTTGTGAGAGATATCCTTTTTACCAGAAGCAGATCCCTATTTTATCATACTTTTAACCAGCCAAACAGCGGTTGGCAATAAGCAATGCCTCTGCCTTTCTGAACAAGAATTCAGAGCAACCAGACGTGTTCAGAATAGTTCGGGCAGATATCGATTGTTACTTGTTCCCACCCACCCTCTCCACTTGTGTTTTTTGTCTTGTTACAAGACTGGCGCTTTTATATGTAATTTTTCTAGGACATGTTAGTAAATTTAGGTATCCCACAATATCACCTTATCATATGTTTACTATGTTGATACATAATAATGTATAGAAAACTAGAATTTTGTCACTATCCATACGTTTTATTTTAATAGGACACATGCTGGGACAGTTAACAAACAGCATGCTGGGACAATTAGCAAACAGCATGCTGGGACAATTAACAAACAGCATGCTGGGACAATTAACAAACAGCATGCTGGGACAATTAGCAAACATTCTAGTGTCCCTAAATTTACGGACAGTTTATGTTTCACTGTGTATACATGCATTATTATTATATTGTACCACAACTGTTGTCAATTGACTTGTCGTGTATATAACGTGAAAACTACTGTCATTAAATATTTTTATCCCAGCTCTACCGTCTTGTGTTTCACACAAAAAACAGTTTTGTCTTTATTGTTGGTCCTCCAGTAATGGTTATTGAGTATATACATATATTTTCAATCTTGAGGAACTCATTTAGATACTCTCTGACCCCCCAATCCACCCCTATCTTATGTTTTGGTCAACTCATGACTACAACATTGATAAACAGTGTTCACGTCTACTAACAGTCTCATCAAGGCAGGTTGACAGCAGTTGTGATGTCATTACCATACTCTACTTCATGAGAAAGACACCACCCAGTCCCCAGTTGGCTTTACAGAAAGAAATTGCTCGAGTTCTACTTGCACACAATCCCCAGGTGCGGGATATCGCCACTGATATTTGTGGACATGGTGCATATGGTCAATGACAAATTTGACAGTTGGGTCATCAGTGATCGATCTGGAAAAAGACATACATCAGAGGAATAACTGTGTGTCTTTTTGAAATCTTATGTGCCCCAATTTAATTTAATAAAAGTGCAATTAAATTGCATAACATGGTTGCTTTACATAACGTGGTAATTTCTAATTAGGCCAGTAATTATATGTGCATTTTTTTTATTACATTCAGTACATTTGATTTTGCTTGCTTGATAATTTGTTCTGCACGAAATATGAGGTGTAAGCTAACTAAATATAAGATAGTTTTTACTTCTGCTAAAAAATTAAACACTTACTTGATGTTTTGTATGACTGCCCACATCTGTGGGTATATTTAATATATTACCAATAATAATATCAGCAACAACATGTACAGAGATCACTAGTTTATTTTTAAATCTGTAACGTAACAAACAAGGTATTGAGTCCATTCATATGGAGGTCAATTTACTAGTCACTGCTAGATTTGTTAGAAATTCACATATTTGAAAATAAACAGCAAAACGTGTTTCCAAATTGTATCAATTAATAGCCTGTGAAATTACTTTCGGCCATGGTATATAGGTATTAGGTGTCATACACTTAATGTAACGTTACTTGTGTGGCACTTACACTTCATACGTTATATAGTTAAATATTTTTGTCTGTCTTTTATAAATTATTATGCAAAAAACTTGTTTTTCACTCGAAAATGACTTTTTAGCCATAGTTCATGAAAAAGAAAGAAATCATGTGGATTTTTTAGATTAAAAAAATAATTTTCTTTCTCCCGACATACATGGTTATCAAATAAGAAACATTGACCTGTTTTTCCCACCTCTACAAAGAGGCACTTAAAAATTATGGTATAAGAGTTAATAGTGCATAACCATTTGTAAATGCAATCAAGAATATCATGCTAGTTGTTTTCTAAGAAAACCTTGTTGAACACACAGCATCTTTATTTCATGGGCCACGCCATATTGTTAGCATGAGCACATGTAGTTGTAGTCTGGCAATATTTGCTCACCAATTGAAAATCTATAAATTGTAAGCATCTAGTCCTATACTTGCCAATATGATATGGTCATGGCTTTTTATTGTATCTAAGCTCAACTTATGCAACATATTTTGGCCTTTGTTTATTAAACTTCTCCAGTTCTGACTTAGCTGCTCTATTGATTGAGAGTTTGCATGGTTTGGTGTATACCCGTCGGCCCTCCATTCTCAATTGAAGGAACTTAACATGGAAGTCTAGCTGCATCGATTTTCATGAATTACCAGGGGCTTATTGGTCGCCCTGCTAGCCACCAGGAAAACTGAGATTTGACCAGAATCTCCAATTTTTTTTTTAATTCTGAGAAAACCACTAGCGTAATATTCCTGATTGTAGTAGCAAATGGTTAGTTTATATTATTAAGGTTAGTTTTTATTAACTCTTAGGTGAATTGCCCCAAAACTATGACTTTTTCACTGAAATGGGCCCTACAGCTATAAAAGAAATTAGAAAATCTAAAAGAAGCTATGAGCAAAAAGTACCACAACGATCAGTATTAGTACCTTTATTATATTTTTAATATATATATATATATATATATATATATATATATCAATGACTTGGACGATAATATAATAAGGTACTGATATTTGCGAATGATGACACAAAAGTGTTTAGAAGAGTTAACAATGATGGTGATAAGCAGCAATTACAAGACAATTTTAACACATCAGTGAAACGGTCTGAAAAAATGGCAGATGTTATTAAATTTTGGGAAATGTAAATGCCTACACACAGGACACAGAAGCTTGGATGTAAACCATACAATGGGAGATACTGTTCTAGGTTCTACCATAAAAGAAAAGAATAATAAGTGCTGATATGAAAGTTTCAGAGCAGTGTGGTATTGCAGTTTCAAAGGGTAATCAAATTCTTGGGTGGATCAGGAGAAATATAACATACAAGGAAAATTAACCTGTGTGTAAAGAGATAGCAACGGCTCATTCAGAATACTCTAGACAGAATACAGAAGAGCAACTAAAATGATTCCAGAATTGAGAAACCTTAGTTATGAAGACCGCCTAAAATAATGTGGTTTAACAAGCCTAGAGACAAGGAGGTTAAGAGGAGATTAAATTTAATTTTTCAAGATATTGAATGGGTATGAAAATATTGATAGAAATATTTTGTTCTCACTTATGGTGAGACACCCCAGGCTGATGTTATCTGCCATGGTAACAAACAAAATGGCTGATTGACAGTTTGCATCATTTTAGAAAGCAATTCTGAAACCAACCTTCAAATCTCTGTGGAGAATGTTATGCAAATGAAGGTATGTCAGCGCATTCAGAATATCAAAGACTAGATGAATAGTTGCTCCACTCCACTCTTTCTTGGACTTTCTCTTTATTTCACCTTCCTGGAACCACTGCATGATTGTGTACTCACACAATTCCATGGCAATGTAATCGAAGTTGCTATCATGTTCCACCACCTAAAACCAACAGTGAATGTGCGCAAAGAACATTTGTTGCATGGGACTTTTGCTAATGTCAAACTTCAGTCATCTCAAAAGACATTGGATCAAGTTGCAAATATAACAGGATACATGACACGTGACAAAAAGTATCTTACACGTTACACATGTTTGTTACCCAATCCAAAGCTGCTGTTAGCTGGTGACAGGTGACTATTTCATTCTCACATTGCCGCTTGATGGCGATAATTATGCTGTGGCTAACTGGCACCATAAGATATGCAGATTGGTAAATGTTTTCCACAGAAAAAACTTGGCTGTTCTGATGAAAATCTATGGGTCAATATTAAATGCTGAATTTTTGGAAACGAAAATGCTTGGAAAACATCTTCAACAGGTAATATTATTATTAGTATGAACCACCAGTTTGGAGTATGTTTGTTCAAAATATGATGTGATGTTTAATATATAATTTTACCTTATAGGAGACAATGTTATCATGGCTGCACAACTTCACTAGGTCATACACGTCATTGCTGACGGTCTTGACATAGTCCTTTACCATCCTCTTGACGGCTACTTCACAACCGTCACCACTTAGCAAACCAACGTACACCGTTGCACCAAAACACCTACAAAATACTCATAACATCAACCATAAAATTCATTATGAAAAAATAGTAAAATATAATCTCAAAGGTGAATATTTTTAAAAAGATTTAGTTGTGTGTGGCCATTCATGCAGAGCTCACCTGAATGGTTGCATTTGGACTGCATGGTTCTGCCTGACAGGCTGCTAGGCCACTCTTATTAATTTTGACCATGCTATAGGCTTTACCAGTACATTGCAGATGTGATGTTAATGCCCATACAGCATGTTTTCATGAATATATGATGTGCACTGCAATATTTGTGCTGGTGGGTTCATGAAACATTCGACTCTGTAAAGTGCCATACCAATGATAGTTGACTAGTCAGATCCATTACATGATTGTTTGCCTAACAACCAGGGGAGTGTTTCACTAAGATAGAGAACTCGAAGAAAACCCATCATAAAACAGGACCCATCATAATTTTCTATTAGCGTTTTCAAAATACGTTTCACTAAGATGCTCTTTAAATCCAGTGAAAGAGCAAAAGTTTTCATAATAAGCTCCACAGTGTGCATTATTGGGCAAAATATATAGAAAAGTTGCCAAAAGTGACTGATGATATGTTCCATCAAACACTTTTCAACCACATTTGACTTATTCGTTCACTGGGTGAAGAATATAATTGTTTTAATATTATAAAAGAAGGCGCTGTGTCACAAAGGACACTATTTTATGACATACATGCGCAGTGTGGATAAACATTTTCAATAACAAAGGTTACAGAGAGCGCCAACAACCTCAACTGAGGTTGTATCATTGAGTGTAGCAATATGAAGGTTAGAGGTGTACATTTCAAGTTAGATACAGCTTAAAATTTGTACACTTAGTAAGTCGGATATGGCATGTCAATTTGACTGTTTATGATAGATATGTTTTGCTTATGAAAGTCTAACCTCGTCATTAGTAATGAGTGTGTTTTATGGTTTCTTAATAAAACGCACTTTTCTGTTATGTTCATAGCTACTGAGGGAAATATTGATTTTAATGAGCGAAATCGTGCTTATGAGCTTATAAGAATTTTTGTAAAAAGATCTGTCAAGCTAACAAACATGGCCACCACAAAGGTAAAGCTGTTGGATATTCCGTCGTATTTTTCATTGAATTTCTGGCCCAAATATTTGTCTTTGCGACAAAAACAAAGGGCAAAGTATATTGTATACTGATATAATCTTTCCTCTAAGGTATGGATAACTAAATGGTGGATATGAATGTCAGACAAGGTCAAAAGTAAAATATCTGAAATTAGTGTCCCCGAAAACCTACATTTTGACACCAAAATTATGGCTCTGTGTGATGCACATTTTAAGATATGAGGAAAATTAGTTTTGTCAGTCATTTTAAAAATGGCCGCCAATGTCGACAAGGGCAACATCTGAGATAGACCGGGGTCTAAATTTGTTTGCCTTGATGATTTCTAAATGTGTGCCAAGTTTTATAGTTTGTCAGAAAGTGCATGATTTTTCAGCCATCTATACATGTTTTATTTTATAGAACATGCTGGGACAATTAGCAAACAGCATGCTTGGACAATCAGCAAACATTCTAGTGTTGCTAACTTTATGGACAGTTTATGTTTCACTGTGTATACATGCATTATTATTATATTGTACCACAACTGTTGCCAATTGACTTGTCGTGTATATACGTTACGTGAAAACTACTGTCATTAAATATTTTTTATCCCAGCTCTGTTTCACACAAAATAAAACAGTTGGGGCTCCCCCTGCTGTGTTTTGTGAGAGATATCAAGATGGTTCCGTTTACCAGAAGCAGATCCATATTTTATTATACTTTTAACCAGCCAATCACAGCGATTGACAATAGGCACTGCCTCTGCCTTTTCTGATCAAGAATCCAGAGCGACCAGAAGTATTCAGAATAGTTCGGGAAGATATCAATTGTTACTTGTTCCCACCCAATACTGCCCTCCCCGGCGTTTTCAATGACATCCCACCTATTGTTCTAGGACATATTAGTAAATTTAGGTATCTCCAATGTCACCTTATATGTTTACTATGTTGATACATAATGATGTATAAACAACTAGAATTGTGTCGCCATCTATAAATGTTTTATTTTATAGAACACATGCTGGGACAATTAGTAAACAGCATGCTGGGACAATTAGCAAACAGCATGCTGGGACAATCAGCAAACATTCTAGTGTTGCTCACTTTATGGACAGTTTATGTTTCACTGTGTATACATGAATTATTATTATATTGTACCACAACTGTTGTCAATTGACTTGTCGTGTATATACGTTACGTGAAAACTACTGTCATTAAATACTTTTTATCCCAGCTCTGCCGTCTTGTGTTTCACACAAAATCTATTTTAACATTTTAACAAACCAAACATATAAAGATATATATATGTATATAAAACATACGTGCCTATGTTCTTTTTACATTGCAGCTTGAACAATAAATAATTAACACCAGGGGTCAACATTTTATAGGGAGGTCACTTTTCTATAATAGAAAAGTGACCCACTGCAAGAACTAATGACTCCTTGCACTACCCAGTCAAATTTTGGTAGGGCAATGCCAAAGCGTTTGGTGGACATCTGACATAGATCACACAACAATCATAGAAACACACATAGTGTTGCTAACAATGGTATGTACTACTGTTCTCAGTTACGTAATCTACATCAAACGTCCACATATGTAATATCCCCACTCCGGGAAATTGGGATTTTTTTAATGTATGAACCATCAGGGCCCCCAGGCACGCATAGAGTCACAAATTACTCTATACTAGGGCGAGCTGCCTGGCGCTGCACAGGACAAAAAGGCAATCATTGCAAGAGCTTATGACTCCTTGCGCTACCCAGTCAAATGTTGGTAGTACAATGCCATGGCAGTACCAACTTCAATGTCTTCATGCCCCAATAATCACATATAACTGCAGGTTTCATGAAGTGTTCGGTGGACGTTTGATGTAGATCATGTAACAATGGCAGAAACGTACATAGCGATGATTACTGTACATAACTATTGTTCCGAGTTATGTCATTTATGTCAAACGTCCACATCAGTTCTTTTGACATAAACCCATCCCCAGGGCAATTTTCTTTTTAATATACAAACCACCACCATGGGCCCCCAGGGTATGCCTACAAAAATGTCAACCCCATACATGCGAAACTGACGGAGATACTAGGGAATAGATAGACAGACAAAGTCACAAACTACTTTAGAGTAAAATACAGATATATGTGTGTAGATGTGCTAGGTTTCAGGTGTTTTTCATGATGACTGGTGACTAGTAATTATTTAGTAAAAAATAAGTTAAGTAAAGAATAATTGTAATAGCATTATTTCAAGCTATTAATGGTATTTCCCATTTCTTACTCTTCTCTGTGACTGGCTGTAAACAGTGAAGTTGTTTTATTTACTTAATGAAGGGCAAAAAGTCAAAGGATTACTTCTAAAATATTTATCAAATAATACTCACCCATCCCCAATCTTGTAATCAGACTCAGCGCACACTTTAATCTTGCTTAGTTTGGCCACTGAATGAGGTGATTTCCACAGTTGATGCAGTTGTGCTAGTTGTTTCCTGTGTAATTTGCTCCCTTTAACCCATTTCCATCTAGGGGTCTAAAAGAAAAATGTCATTTACACATTCATATAATATCTGCATGATATGTGATTTTCAATTAAAACTCAAAAAAAGGAAAAGTTACTGATAATAAGTTGTTTGTTTTTGCTCTCCTCTTTAATCCACGAAGTAATAAGAAATCTATATTTGTTTTCATTAGGCCTTAGCTAAGATGCACAGTGCAGCTGTTGCATGAATAGACATTCGACAATTTGCGGCTGAAGGTTAAAGGTCCCTCCTCAATTCGATTTTTGCTAGTCTCATTTCAAATTCATTTTATGAAAAATTAAATGTATCCAGTATCCACTGCAACATGCTAGCTCATTTGTGCAACTTTTGTATGTAGTATTTGTAAAATCACCAGACAAGTTATTAAATTACTTAATGTTTAATCAAACATGAAGTTAAGTGAAAATGTAAATGCTGAAAACTCACGAATTTCAGTCTTGGTGAAATTTCGTAACTGTCATGTGATCAGCGAGAGGATGGAAGTCAAGGTCATGATAGTTACTATTTCTACTGATAGGCATTGACCCACACAGTGTTTATCATTTTGGATATCCACTATTTTGAGTCTTACCAGATTTAATGCCTAAAGTTAATTCCTTCAATGATTTGAACAAATTACGCATGTTTTATTAAACCAACTCCGGACATTACTTAAACTATTCACATACTACATATTTGGACATCAATGAACCAGATTTACAATAGGCTAAATCAGTTGTGGATGGAGTTTTAAGCTAGTTGCCCGTGGACATTTTTGCTCCTACCCAATTGCCATCCAGACAAAGAAGTAAGATTTTGCTCAACAATACACTGTTGTTTCTTAAAGGGACTGACAACAACGATTGCCTGATATCATATTATGTTACATACTGCAGCAAGGCACTACTTTAAAAAATGTACAAGGGACATTATTAATTAATTATACATATTTCGAATTGTCTACAATCAGTTTATATCACATATAACTGAAATAATTAATAATATAATATACAAGTCCCCAACAAAGTATTAATCATATCATAATATCTTGTTTTTTCATCTTAGATGATAAATCAGGGCTATTTCTCAACAGAAATGGTGTTGCTCTCCTCTTTATTCCTGTAGTCCAGGGCGAGGCTGGCACCGATACAGGTTGTCGATTTTTGTTTCCCCTTCTTCTTCATCACTAGTCCCGTTTCACTGCCATCTCCACTCCCCCCATCCTCGCTCTCATTCTCCACTCCATTCCCACCAAATCTCTCTTCATGCAGTCCGCCCATCTCAGTCTCAGTCTTCCTCTTCTTCTTCTACCCTCCACTCATAGTGCATCCGCTCTTTTCGTCAATCATACCCCTTCCATTCTTTCCACGTTTCCATGTCCAGCCTACTTTAGTCGGCTCCTCACCAGCTTCCTTGCGAGACTTCCCCCCACATCAACTTCCTCGTGAGGCTCTCTCATACCAACTTCCTCCCTCAGCTCCTCCATTCTTCGCTTGTCGATTCTTTTCACTCCTGCAATTCTTCTCACCCAGTTATTCTCACAAACTTGCAGTCTCTCTTGTTGTTTTTCTGCCATCGCCATGGTCTCTAGGTCGTATAGGTATGCTGGTGCTGTCATCGCCATGGTCTCTAGGTCGTATAGGTAGGCTGGTGCTGTCATCGCCATGGTCTCTAGGTCGTATAGGTAGGCTGGTGCTGTCATCGCCATGGTCTCTAGGTCGTATAGGTAGGCTGGTGCTGTCATCGCCATGGTCTCTAGGTCGTATAGGTAGGCTGGTGCTGTCATCGCCATGGTCTCTAGGTCGTATAGGTAGGCTGGTGCTGTCATCGCCATGGTCTCTAGGTCGTATAGGCAGGCTGGTGCTGTCATCGCCATGGTCTCTAGGTCGTATAGGTAGGCTGGTGCTGTCATCGCCATGGTCTCTAGGTCGTATAGGCAGGCTGGTGTTGTCATCGCCATGGTCTCTAGGTCGTATAGGTAGGCTGGTACTGTCATCGCCATGGTCTCTAGGTCGTATAGGTAGGCTGGTACTGTCATCGCCATGGTCTCTAGGTCGTATAGGTAGACTGGTGTTGTCATCGCCATGGTCTCTAGGTCGTATAGGTAGGCTGGTGTTGTCATCGCCATGGTCTCTAGGTCGTATAGGTAGGCTGGTACTGTCATCGCCATGGTCTCTAGGTCGTATAGGTAGGCTGGTGTTATGCATGAGTTAAGAACCTTTCCATTTAGCTTTAGAGATATGTGTCTATCTCCCACCACCCTTCCACTTTCCTCCATGCACTCGCCCCAGCTTGTACTCTCCTGCGAATTTCCGTCTCCATGCCGCCGTCCTGGCAAACCATGGTCTCTAGGCCGTAAGCAGATGGGTGTAGACCAACTGGGGTTGAGTCCTTAGAACAATACGGTCAGTTTGATTTCGGTTAGGTCAAACCACCTATATGAATGTCAGGACTCATTGGACTGTTTAAATTTAGGGATCTTATCTATTAATTGGTAGATGATTTTTCTGTAATGTTTGTGCAGTTTTTTCTACTTCTCGTACAGTATGTACAGTACATTTGTGATGGTATCGCCCTCCAAATATTTTGACGAACATTTATTTGGCCGCTCGAAATTAATCCCCGATGTGTAACTGGTTTTTGCTTTTTATAACTGTTAAATAAAATGTGATAACAGGTAAAGTGGAAAAAATTTCACCATCCTGGCAAAGGACTTGGTGACAGTAGCAGTCCATTTGCAAGGCCTGCTTTCCTGCGATTGGAATGATGTGATCTCAACGTGAGCTGAGCATAGGTCAAAACCAAAAGTTGATTGTGCTTCATCTGCTCGAAACATGTTTCCTTCATTTTTGCAAAGTTGGCTCCTTACGGAACCAATTCCAACTGTATTATTCTTTCTGATCACCGCTAAATTATTAGCATTGCAGCTGAATGCTGCAAAATAAACTATTCTGCTGCTTGTGGCAATAACACAAATTTTGATATCGTTGAATGAATGGAAAATGCGTTTCTCTCACATCTCTGACATTACATCGAAGCTTGCTGATAGTTGCTGGGAAAGTATGGATAATCGAGGCACGCCAGTCAAGCCATAATCTGGAATGATTAATTTTAATTTACTGAATTCTAATGAAATTTTTTCCTTGGTGGAAATATACTGTAAGATGTAATATAATGTGATTTTAGGCAATTGTTGTTGTCAATCCCTGCCAGTTCTATGTAAGTACTTAGAAGTGAGGTTTATCAAAACTACGATGAAACAAGACTGGTGTGACAGGAGGAAGTTCCAAACAAATCAGGACTACTAATTATTTTACAAACACCTTAAAGCGGTGAACACACATGTCCGCTTCTGCACAATTCGCTCCCAGATTGATTTGTGCGAAAGCGGATGATGTTGCATCTCATCTGTGTTAAAACAAAGTAAAACAACAGATGAAGTGTGGAGAAGATAGACATGGACAGGCATGTTCGCCACTTCAGTCTTCACTTCACTTCACTTGCATGTTACTAAATATATAATTATCAGATTTTACCTGACACCTTCGACGCAAGAACAAAAGAGCGAGTGAAGTTGCCACAATGAAGCAGCCCGTGACAACATAGATCTTTATTTGTTCATCACTGGATCCTGTGGAAACAAATTCATACTACATCAGCAGCAGAAATTTTTTTGAGTATCACAAACTATTTGAAATATTTTTTTTTTATTTGAAATACAATACTGCAAATATTTGCAATACTTTTCAAAAGTACAGCTGTAGAATGGACACTTAGTTATTAGCAAGCCCTTTAGAAAAAAGTTTATTTAAATGTGATAGACATTAAATGTGATTAGCATTAGACAAGCATATACAGTAAAACACCTAATTAACAGCCTCCCTGATCAATGACCATCCCTTTCCCAACTGTTTAAATGATCCCCTCGTCAATGACAAATTAACACCCAGGTTAATTTTACGCAACACTTTTTAAATATACTGCACCCATCCCTATTCTGAACATTAGATCTTGTCAACTGTCTAATAATTGTAGACAACAAATTTACACTTTGCACCTTTGGACAAAACAACGCTGCTAATTCTATTTTGAAATATTAAAATTTTTATTGAAATAAAAATGATGATTGTAGGATTGCAGTAGCACTTCATGTAAGTTTGAAGAATTATGAAAACATTTCCATAAATCATTTGCAAAATCTTTAAGTAGTGTCTTAATTTAAAGAACTTGACAAAATGGATTAATATAGACTAAACAGCTCAAATGGTTGTGATCATGAATAAAGTAGTATTAGTGTTCTAACTATTACCTTCACGTCCTGGTGAGTTGTACACAACTTTACTGACCAGTGCAGTTGCCTGGGTTAGGCCATTTTTTAAGAACTTTAGAGCACTTCTGATTCCTATAGAAACAAATACATGCTACATTAACATCACAACCATTTACAGTATATACCAAATAGTAAAACATCATTAAAATATATACATGACTTTGTTTTATTACAAATTAATAAATAATAGGAATTAATAGTTTGTAACCTCAGTCACAGAAATATGTTCCATTAAATGTTTCTTTTGATGTTTTAGAAACTACAACAATACAAAATTTCATCAGTGTAGAACAAGGTTTGTTAGTTAAGATTACATCCATCAGAATATGAAACAATGGCGTATTTATCCCAACACATGCCGAGTCACTTTCGAGATGTTTGAAATGTCAGACAAGCTCATTTTTGCATTCTGATGCTACCACTGCGATTTATGTTTAATACCAGTATGCAAATTGTTGGCACAATGTATTCTTTGCTGGAACAATAATGTTTTTAATATTTATGTTCACTGTCTTGGATACATTTTCCAAAAACACTTTCTAATTATGTACAAAATTATATGGCGTATATCCATTGGCAACTGCTCATGATTTCACAGTTACAGCAGTGTTATATTAGGTACCATAGACAAAACAGCTTATTTCGGGTAGTCTCTGTTAGTCCATCTTCTCATTCTGATATTTGTCATTCTAAGTGTGCATTTTTACCTGAGATGATTCCATTCCATTCCATCACACCATCCATCACCAGATGAATGAAACATATGACAGCTGTGCATACGACGACAACTTCCAAAACATTCACAAACACTGCAGACAAATACATTTACATTTACAATGTATTTGGCATATGTTGTTAAAATAATTATACTGTTTTATCATTCATTGAAATAAGTGACTCCTTGATTGGCTCTATCTTAAAATGTATGCAGTTTTCAAATACACATGCAAGCATGCACACGCACGTACAAACACGCACGCACAAACATTTTCCAGGGTGACCATAATGTGAGATTAGACTTTAGTTGGCTGACATTGATACAGGCAATAGCATTAGGATAGTACACTATATATAAATGCTTTGTTGTTTTATTTTTTCATCACTATTATACTCTCTTACTATGTAAATTTGCTCTATAATTTTTTGTAAAATCCTAATGTAGGGAGTATGTAAATGGTTCCATGTATGATTTCTAGTACGGGTGTTACCAGTTATTTTAATAAATGTCTTAAATAAGTTTTGATAGATAACTTTTAGTAGGCCTATTTATTATTGTATACAAAGAGATGCTATCATGTGCAGTTCAATTTTGTTTTTGGAAATAAAATAGGTATCACATTCTCCCTATTAAGCATACAGTACACTTGAAAAAAATTAAGATGAAGAAAAATGCCAAGAAATTTGTTCTTATAACAACAGGGTGGTTTTTCTTTCAAGACAATAAAGTAACTGTTTAACACCAGATGGTGCCACACTAGACAGTTCCACACTAGTGACCAGATAATCCACCAGATGCCACCATGCCATATCCTAACCAAATATGGCATTCATTGAGGAGAAAGCATGTTGCCCTGAGGGGTCATTCACAATTGTCGACATTTACCAATTCGTACAAAGTGTACTAAAGGGGGTTGGGGGTTCAAGGCTAGTGTACTAATTAATTTAATGTTAGTCACATGTGAAACATGACCACCATTGCATCATGTAGCGCTGCACAGTGAACTGTTACGGAAATAGAAATACCATCGTTTAAAATCGTGGACAATAATTATCCGTATGACACTGTGTTACAAAACCACATCTTTAATAAATATTATAATTATTTGAGATAAATATTATTGTATGTCCTATATATACATGCATTATGTCAACATTGTTACCTCGATATATTTTTCAATCAGGCAAGTTATCAACATTTTAAAGCACTAATTCAAGAGGGAGGTCTGAGAATTAGCATAGATAACTATAGATAACTGTGAACAGGCCCTTAGTGCACATTTCAATCAACTATTTGTTGTTATCATGTGTTTAAAACTACTTATTATTCAAACATTCGAGAAAAGGTTAGCAGTAATGACGGAGGCAAATGATCAGTGTTACAGATGTGTAGTATACTTTCTAAAAGGTGCCTTGAGACAGACATATAGGCAGCCATGTGCTTGAGAAATTTCGGATAGGACACATCTCGACTCAATGCCAACTTAAGTGACTGGCAAGTGATTTAATGATGAAGCTACTAGCCATGTATACATTCCAGGTACCAGAGTACCACTGCAAAATCGGCTGATACAGGTGGAACTTTTGATCTTCCGTCATTGCCGAGTCATGACATCGGTGTGGAAGAAATTACAATAATAATTATAACTTCTTGTAAGAAAAAAACACTAATTTCATGTACACCCTGTAGTAATTTTGTAGTAAAGGTAATTTGTTCACTAATGCCATAACAGGTTAGAGTAAAAATTGTGTATTGTGTTTACTTGTTTTTCATTTTATTTATAAAGATAATTTTATCTAACTGAATTCTCTATGTGATTATCTTCAGTATGATTGTCTACTTGTCTACTTTGAATATGATTTTGGCAATTTTCCTTCATGCCTTTAAGATTTCTTAAAACCTTTCCATCACTAAGCACATAACAAATTAAGCATATGTTTCAGCATTTAGTGACAAAAGTAATAGCAATAAATAAATAAATACATATAAATAGCAAACCATTCCTACCAATAAAAAAATGGAAAATCTCCACCTTCTTCAGTTGTGAAGATTTTATTAATATTCATTTATACATTTCGCTGAAAGTTAACAATGTACATGCATATATGTATATAAAATAATAACATTTTACGCAGCATTACCTTTTAAGATGTTCCAACTCAACAAATACATCAGAAAGCAGATGAGAGTCACAACAACCACATGGATGACACAAATGGTGACATTTTGTTGACTGTCACTGGTTCCTGAAGAAGCAATGATACAAATTATTTAACTGCTAAACGTAATTGCACTATTATATGCTAAAATAAACTGAGTTTGTTGTCTCACTTCATAAACTATGAGGTATGATAACAATCATCCTGGCACAGTGGTTCAGTTGGCTTGGTACTCGCCTCATGACCAGGAAGTAATGGGCTTAAATGGCAACTGGTACTGACAGCATCCCTGCCAAACTCCTTAAACGTAGCAAAGATGTACTACTGAATCATCTGCATGAGCTACTACTGCTTTACTGGAGAGTTGCATGCATGATGTAAACACTGTCATGCTTTACAAGAACAAATGTGATAATAAATGATAAATGTGTCACTAACAAAGTGTTTGCCTGAGTCATACTCGTTCACTCCTAATAGCTCATATATCCCGAATAACAATGTGGTTTTCAGCTGATCGACAATGGACATGATTTTCACTATGCATCATATCACTGAGAAGACCCATAAACGACATCAACCATTGCATAGTGACATTTCAACCTGACCAAGGCATTCAATAATGTTAACTGAACAGCTCTGTTCTCTGTACTGTACTACTACTACTACTACTAATAATAATAATTTTATTGTCCAAAAATATAAATACATCTGACACTGAGGAGGGAGCATAAAAACACATTTTAAATCACATTCAACCATGCAGTATGTACAGTAATAAAATCAAGTATGTAGACAAAGTAGGTATTGAGTAATACCAAGTGTATATATATAATAGAATCAGGAACGTCATATCAGCAGTAAGTGGTGAGGTCATGTAGGAATAAATAAATATGTTAATACAATGACTGCGACAAATTTGATCTATGATGTTTCTACGACCGATTCAGAAACTTAATGGAGAATGGAATGAAAGACTTAAGGGCACGCCGAGTTCTTCCAGTGGGCATTCTGTATATCTTCTTGAGGAGGGGAGAAGGGCATTCTGGTCATGTAAGAAGTGGGTGGGGTTAGATCAGATTTTCTTTGCTATTTGTAGGGTTCTTGACTTATATAATTACTGTAAGCTGGTTTCAGGTATACAGCATCCATCGATCTTACAAGAAATTATATATTATTCAACTTATTGCATTTTTCTTTGCCAGCAAATAAGCCCGAAAGTCATAAAAAAATTTTCAAATGAATCATGAAACAGAGACAAGATTTTTTTTCTACGTGCATTGAATTGAGTTTTCTCAGGAAGTACAATCTTTGCTGGCATTTCTTGTACTGATTCATTGTATTATCATCCCACCTTAATGTGTCATTGATTGTAGTACCCAGATAAGTATAATTTCTGTTTTGTCCTTTGATGTTGACATTTTATTTATTGGGATGATTGGAATGATGTACACCTGATCGAACGTCTATTACCATTTCCTTGGTCTTGATGACATTCAACTCGCGGCAGTTGGCCATGCACTAGGATACAAAATGATCTACGTTTCTTGTGTACTCATTTTCATCGCTTGAGATCAGACTGATAATAGCAGTGTCATCTGCATATTTGAAACAATGGCAATTTGAATAAATATTTCTACAAAAAGAGGCTGTACTGCCACACTTTTGGATCTGACAAATATCCTTTCAATATCACATCCACCATGACTTGATACTCTAGTGTACTGTTACAGGATCACAAACAAAGTAGCATTAGATTTAAGCATATATTACCATATTTACCAGACTCGTGAAGCAGGATCGGCATACCCAGCATTGCAGCAAGCCAGGCGATAAAAAAGAGGGATGTTGTTCCTACAGAAACAAATACATTGTACACTAGCAACAATTCTAAATATTACCAGATTTCACAACAATATTTGACAAGATTGCCATCCAAAGCAAAACCCCAGATGGCAAGTGGACAAGGAAGATCCCCAGATGGCAAGTGGACAAGGAAGATCCCCAGATGGCAAGTGGACAAGGAAGATCCCCAGATGGCAAGCAGACAAGGAAGATCCCCAGATGGAAAGCGGACAAGGAAGATCCCCAGATGGCAAGTGGACAAGGAAGATCCCCAGATGGCAAGTGGACAAGGAAGATCCCCAGATGGCAAGTGGACAAGGATGTCATCTGTTTATTGAGAGTCCAACAATTTTTCATCTATGTGTCTTATCAAATGTCTATAAATAATTGTTTTAAATACATTTACACTGCTAGCGTTAACAAAATCATTATATAATTATCATAAACTAAATGCAAGATAATATGTGGTCAACAATAGGGCAATTGAGTTTTTGTGCACATTTTCAGTCAAAATAGCACCGTATTGCATCAGCATCTTATATTTTCACTCACCACAGATGCAATCCACACTGGTATTTGAACCGCAAAAGTGCGCAAAAACACAATATCTTAAGATAATATATTTTTGTGTACATGGAATTATGTGGAGTGATTGAACGAATGCACTGGCATAGAAAAATGAGGTAAGAAAGTAAATAAAGGTAGTTTAATTAACAGGACACAATGTCAAGACTAGCTTGCATAAAGGTTCAGACAGCGTATGTGAAATATTTTGTGTACTTTATCACGATATATGCTTCCTAACAGCTGAGATTTTAAGTGTGTGAATACATTTAATTATTTAATTTTTTCCCAACTGACTAACCAGTTTTTTTTTTGTTAGTCAACAAATAAAAAATAAAAGGCCTTAATGTCAAAAATAATTGGATACAAACTATGAATTTGACCTAGTTTGTAGACTTAAACTGTTGAACTAGTAAATAATATTTGCCATGTTACAAATCATTCTGTTTGCAGCATTACCTCTTGAGACAACATTTGCCACTTGATATGCCAAAAATGCAAGAGCATAGACCACAGATGACAAGATGGTGGCTTCATAGATGGTCCTGAGTACAACGTCAGCAAAGTTCCCTGTGGAAACAAATACGTGTTGCAATGGCAATGTCTTAATTTTTAATAATTTGGCAATACTAAATTCAGATTCAGAATAAAGTTTTTAATTCACAAAAAGATAAATTACTCAAAACCACAGTTGAAAAGCCACTGGCCACACACTATTCAATCTAGATAAGGACATGTATCATGAAAGAGGATACATGGCACTCTGCTGCAGGTATCTGTCTTAATAATTGTGTCGTCATCTACTTTCAACCAATAGTTCCCCATGGGGAGTGGCCACTTGGATCATCATCTTCGTTCAACCAATAGTTCCCTATGGGGACTGGCCACTTGGATCATCATCTTCCTCACATCACAGATACTTCATGCCATTGCTTCACAACATCCCTCATTCTGTTCCTTTGTGTCCCCTACATTTGCTATCCACCAGAAATTTCCATACCTTCTTTATAGCATTATTATCCTTTCTATGCATATAACATGCCTCAACCACCTTCTGTCACGCATAATTCGTGACACCTCATGCCATTTCGCATTTCACTGCCTGAGCTACAAATTGGCCTTGCTAATCAGTCTCGCGAAAGTATTTACATGAACGATTTTGATCCGATTATGTCGTACGACACGGGGGTTGTACAACATAATTGGACAAAAAACGCTAATGTAAATGGACCTTTAGTCTAGACATCCTATCAGTACTTAATACTTCAGCTGGTTATGTAAAATGAGTGGAAAAATTTTAGTAATGTGGTGTGCAACTGGAGTATAATCAGGGGTGAAAACTAGCCAGCCCAATCGGAGTAGTAAGGTTCAAAATCTACCAGCCTGACAAATATTCTACCAACACTGATATTGCGCTGGGAAAATCTTGCTGATTATTAAATAAAAGCCATGAGAACCATAATAGACACTTTTATTTTCATAAAAAATAAACTGAAAAATTATCTGTGTCAGGTTCATTACATCATATAACATGGTCACAGTGGTCACTAGTAATCAATGATCAACCCAAAGTTTAGGTTATCTCATTTTGCCACTCGCCAGGTGGCAGTAGCAGCTAATGTTAACTACATGTTTGGTTGACATCGCAGCTCGGATAAAAACATCGCCAATGCAGTCATCCACATAGCTGTTCAGTAGCAATATCAGAATTCTGGATGAGATTTATTTAAACATTTGTTATGGATGAACATACAAAGTGGTCAAAATTACAATACCGGAGGGTTCTAAAAGCCACTGGTCACATGGGCTGGAAACCTGCAAATGCAATCGGCTTGACTGCAAAAGTACCATTGTCTGCAGACCTGTGTTAGCTTGCAGCCCTGAGTATAACATTTTGATAATAACATTACTTTGTTATGGCACAGGGAGCATACACAAAATTAGGAGCATAGCATAGTAGTTCTGGAAATGGCATATACAGTGGAACAGCACTGCCTACATAGTTAGTTTTAGTTACACAGTACAATTATTTTTACTTCAAAATTGCAAAGCAAATGCCATTTAGCTCTCATAACTTGACACATAGCATAATGATCTCTGTAGTTTGTCAGAATTTTAATATTGCATGTAGCAAATGCCCTCTTGTCCATGAAGTTTAACAATGTATAAATATAATTTTCAAAATGAATTGCAGCTCAGACAAAACTGCAATAATCCTGACTGAAAAACATTAACTGATCAAGCTGTTTATAATATTCTAGTTCCATGATTTACCTGCCACATTCTGCTGCTGTTCTTCTTGGGACATTACTTATTGCTGGTGTCCTGGAACAAAGTTGCATTCAGCATAATTTTTTATAAACAAAATACTCATTTGACATGTTTACCAAAACGATTTACCAAGATGACTCTACAAGATGATTTACCAAGACAGATTAACATGATGGTTTACCAAAATAGTTTAATGATATGATTTACCAAGATGGCTTAACAAAATGATTTACCAAGATGGTTTAACAAGATGGTTTAACAAGATGGTTTACCAAGATGGTTTAACAAAATGGTTTAACAAGATTTACCAAGATGATTATCCAAGATGATTTACCAAGATGGTTTAACAAGATGGTTTACTAAGATGATTTAACAAGATGGTTTACTAAAATGATTTACCAATGGTGGTTTAGCAAGATGGCTTCCAAGATGATTTACTAAGATGATTTAACAAGATGGTTTACCGAGACGATTTACCAATGATGGTTTAGCAAGATGGTTTACCAAGATGATATAACAAGATGGCTTAGCAAGATGGTTTAGCAAGATGACTTACCAAGATGGTTTACCAATATGGTCTTACTATGATGGTTTAACAAGATGGTTTAACAACATGCTTTACCAATATGGTTTAACAAGATGGTTTACCAACATGTTTTACCAAGATGGTTTAACAAGATGGTTTAGCAAGACCGCTTACCAAGATGGTATAACAAGATGGTTTACCAAGATGGTTTAAAACGACGATTTAGTAAAATGGTTTAATAAGATGATTTACCAAGGTGGTGGTTTGACAAGATGGTCTACCAGGTGACTTACCAAGATGATTCTCCAAGATGATTTACCAAGACGGTTTAACAAAAAGATCATTTACCAAGACGGTTTAACAAGGTGGTTTAACAAGATGGTCTACCAGGTGACTTAGCAAGATGATTTACCAAAACGGTTTAACAAGATGATTTACCAAGACAGTTTAACAAGATGGTTTACCAAGATGGTTTAACAAGATGATTTACCAAGATGGTTTAACAAGATGGTCTGCCAGGATATGATTTATCAAGATGATTTAACATGATTTAACATGAGATTGCCATCTGAAGGAAACAAACCAGGCGGCAATTTTTTTTATTTTTGTGGCCATTTTGGATGCCATCTTGGATTTCAACTACTAAGCTAGTACGGGTTCACTTTTCTATTGCAATGTGCTCATTGAATTGTGTTATAGAAATATAGTTTTCTATTATATGGGGGTCACTTTACTATCTCACACTGGAACCATGACAGCACAACTATGTATTCATGCTCCCCTTTTCCATGGCTCCCTATTGTCTGCTCATATATTTCTGTTGGTGTTCTTATGTATTCCTTTACATATCCCATTACTATGGTTTCTTTATTATTCTTGATGTTATCTATTACTGTCTGAACTTCTTCAAAGAATGCCTCTTTTTCATCATCCAGTCTTCCTTGCTGTGGTGCATGGAGTCTAAGCCAGACTACGCTGGTGTTTGTTATGTGCATAGTTACAATCAATAAAATCTGCATAGTGACCATGCATGGCTGCATGTTTGACAGAAGGCTTGTGTGAATGCACACTATGGTCTCATAAATAGATTATAAAGGCAATTATCTGGTGTGTGGGTGTGACCACAGGATGGAGGTTTCTGATGTTTCAGGTCTGACAGAGTAGTTTCACTTTGTGTCAGCTGGATTTATGAATTGAGAATATGAAATCACAAGGATAAAATCAAAATATGTGCCACATCAATTAAACATCGTTTAATATTAAAGCATAAAAATAATAAAACTAAATTGTTTTCAGTAGACAGCTTTTTATGGAAAATATAAGATTTCCCCAATTTTCTAGAATTTAAAGTTGCTATGTGGTTACTTCAAGTGATAGTTTTTTTAAGAATAACTATTGGCCCCTGTATCATTATCATAACATATTAACTATATAGTATTCCTGCCTGTATCAATTATGCATTAGGCCTACTAAAATAGGTGCTTCAAATCAAAGAATCAATGTAGAATGCATGCACACATCTACATGCACAATCTACAAAATAAAACTGTATGATACAACATTACAAAATACAGTATGTAGCCATAAGGGAAAAGTTCTAAATGACGAAGGCACCCTTGAAAAGTATTGCTCAAAAGGGCTGTAATTTGGAATGGAGTGCTTTTTTGGCCAATGGCATCAAATGGGAAAGTGAGATTTCACATACATTTCACCAAAAAAATACTTTTTTGGACCACCCTATTATTTAAACACTAGGATATTAAGTAGGTCATGGCTGGTTTGCTATATATGATACATTGATACCTCACTCACAACCATGACAAATGACCTACAGAGACATAGTTCACAGTCGGTCAGTTAAATATACTCATTTACTAAGTTTCTCTACCAACAGGCAAAACAACATTAGACTAAATAATGCAGTCATTGCTACTCACGTTTTGACAACTGCAAAATCACAAAACTTGCGAGTTAAGAGCCAGCAGTGCTAAACTGTTACCTCATCCACATATGCCAATAGTTATGTGTCAATGACTGATAGCTCACTGTTGTGGATCACGTGGTATCAGTACACACCAGAGGTTACTGAACAGTGCTTACTGACCCATGACGTTCTACATTCACAAAAACAGCCGATGAATGAGCTATATTTGTAATGTATAATGGTGGGTAAATTGAAAGGTGTGTGAAAGGTATGTGGCCCTAAACAATTGTGGGAGGTGGGAGTCTGTTGGGAAGTTGGATTTTAAGTGGGAGATTGGGATGTTAACACAAATTTTATATAAAGATGATACTGGTGATTGATCTATCTACAGGGTTTTAAATTTACGGGGGTCCGTGGGCCTGAGTATGTATGCATTTAATGTGTGTGTGTGTGTGTGTGTGTGCGTGCGTGCGTGCGTGCGTGCGTGCGTGCGTGCGTGCGTGCGTGCGTGCATGCGTGCGTGCGTGTGTGTGACCTTTTCAGGCACTGACAGGAGCATCACCTCTCTATAGTTCTTGCATTCTTGCAGGTCTCCTTTCTTTGGGAGCTTGACGAGGTGCCCTTCTTTCCATACGGTTGGTATTTGTTCTTTGTCTGATCATCACAGGTTGATATGTATATAGAAGGTCTTGTAAAGCATTCTATTTGGTGAGTGTGAGTTGGAGTATCTATCTTCTCTCTCTGGCCTTCAGGAAATCCACATTCTGCCTTGTTCTGGTGCTCCTCTTTACCTCTCTTCTTCAATTTCTTCATCTTGGTAGTACATCATCTGTAATAGACCATCTGTAATAGAACCCATGTATGCTAGCTACATCAAGGATAGAATTTAGCCTAAAATTAAAACAGGTTGCATGAAAAAGCCATAATATAAATGCTATTGAATACTATTTGAAAAGTATTTGTTGTTCTGTCTGTTGTCCCCATCTGCTATACAATATATAAATATATATATATATATATATATATATATATATATATATATATACATACACATCATATAGATTCGGACTTGTATAGGGGAACCACTTCACGTACTTGGGCAGTAAAATCAGCAAGTGCATGGATCATTCTGCAGTAAAACTGGTATTTCAGACAGGAAAAACCTAAAATTTCCAGTACCTTTTTTCTCCCATTTTCTTCATCGATTAGATTGATTAGTAGTGTTAGCAACTAGTCAAATTGGCAGCAACGACATATCTGACCAATTCTGCAAGAAATATTAATTTTATTGCATGACATTGCATTTCAGTGCGTGCAGTGAAAGATCATAGGTCAACACATATAAACAATCATTCAAATGGGGTCATTATAGTTGGCGACAGAGCTCCAGGCCTTCTGGGATTGAAAACTTGTCTAGAACTTGGATTAGTGAAGAGAGTGAGTGTAGAGGAGGAATCTAAAGTGGTACACGAGTACAAAGATGTGTTTCAGGGACTAGGACACCTGAAACAAACACACAGTATCAAACTGCGACCGGAGTGTGAACCAGTGATATATCCAGCTCGCAGAATACCATATTGTCTGCAGGAACAGTTTGACAAAACGCTGAGTGACATGGAACGAGAGGAAATCATCACAAAGGTCACAGAGCCAACTGAGTGGGTCAATCTGCTCATAACTGTATGGAAACCATCGGGCGCATTGCGTATATGTTTAGGTCGTCTGAATTTGAACAAAGCCGTCAGAAGGGAGCACTACTCCATCCCAACGCTACGCTACGCCTTCATGGCATTACAGATTACTGCGCCTACCATTCGGCATTTAAATCAGCACCAGAAATATTTCAGGACTATTACTCGAAGTGATTATCAATCATTCCACTAGCAGACATGAAGACAATTGATGTAATCAGAGAACTGAAAAAAGAATATTCGCTGACTTCGGGATGCCGGAAGTCCTTGTGAGTTTGGAAGCCACGACGTTTCATAATGCAACACACCACGTTTAGTCTTGCATATCCAAGGTCCAATGGACAAGCCGAACGCATGGTTCAGACTGCAAAAAATATGTTGTGAAACTGTTCACAGGACAATACAGATTACCAGCAAGGACTGCTAGCATTGCGAGACTGAAACTGTTCACAGGACAATACAGATTACCAGCAAGGACTGCTAGCATTGCGAGACAGGCCAGTGTCAAGCAGTCTGCCATCACCATCAATATTGCTACAGGGTCGCAGACTGAGAGGCAATTTACCAATCGTAACAGTTGCTAAACGGTTTATTAAGGGATACAATCAGAAACTAGTCAAGGAAAACTTTGAAAGTCAAGTAACCAATGCCAAGGTGTACCACGACAGGAAGGCTGGAAATACAAATCCAGTGTTGAAGCCAGGTGACCATGTTCGACCTAGGATCCACGGATCATGGACACCTGCCATGATTGTCAACCTCGGTGACAAACCTCATTGTTACATCATACATACAAATAATGGAACTGAGATGCATCGTAACAATCTTGACCTCAGACCGAGTCAAGAGGAGACTGTATCAAACCAATTACCGAGTCAAAGTTCTGATGTCACAGATACAGCTAGTCGTGAGTTGATGGTGACAGTTGATGTGACGCGTGATCCCGCTACGTCAATACCGAATTCTCCGAGCGTTGAGTCGCCTCCACCGATTCAGAGCAGCTCACCTTACATCACAAGATCTGGCCGCGAGTGCAAAAAGGATGCCAGATTTATAGACTAAATAGTGACCGAGTGTATTCATTCGATATATGACATACATTGACTGTATTGATAGCATCGTACTGAACTGCACACAGTTTATTATGCTGATGTGTTACTAGTGCAAAGATCACTGTTGCGCTAGTGATCAGTATGAACTTTGGTTGGTTTTTATTTAAGAAAAGGAGAAGTTATGTAGTCACACCGTGGTGTTATACAGATTAGTAATATACAGGAGGTAACCCAGATGACGATGGTAAATAAAGGTTCCATCTTATATCTCCACTGTGCGTGGTTGTATGTTTTGTCTTTGTAACTAAGTATCGTACAGTGATCACTTCAGTTCAGTTCACTTTTGTTTACCGCTTCTACTACCATTCCTCCAAATGACGCGGGAGCCTCAAAACAGATCGGTGACATTATAGAAGAGGATGTCACATACTTCAGTGCACCACAGGGCACTCGCTGGAAGGCAAGCACACCAAGGATCACTTTTCTATGGTCACTAAAAACAACTTTGCATGCTTACTATATTATTATTGCATGTCTGCCCTTTCATGGAAGATGTATGGCAAGCCAATCTTGTCATAAAAGTTGGAATAATTAAAAAGCGTTAAATATTTTTTTTAAATTAACTACATTAACATTATATATTCACTACAAGTATTTGTGTATGTGTTTCATAAAGCATGTGGAAGAACAATGACAAGCCTGACTTGTCATAAAAGTTTAAATAATTGGAAAAATGTGGTAACATGAAAAACATTTTACCAGTATTTGCACTGCAAAATACTGTGTTTAGAAAGCATGTGTGCATTTTTTTAGAATCAATCCCAGAGAAAAAAGATTACGTTTCAGTACCAGAAAAACTATGGCTCCAGGCAAATTAAATTTTTTCTTCCTTTTCCATATAAAACAAATATTTCTCATGAAAAATCAAAATGGAAAAGTTACATTACCATAAATGTCCTTTCATGCATGAGTAAACAAATGTGTTTCATCTTTTAAAAAATCCTCAAATAAAAACTTGGAAATCATATTACCAGTGCCTAGATGCATTTCAACCTTGGTTTTTCTGTAAACTGTTTTAATAATTTATTTTTCAATAAGTAATAAAAAGAATTCCTGATATAACAGTAAGTCCTTTTAGTATGACAATTGTGAAAACTGCATATGACACACGCAAGCACAAACACCTTTTTTAAAAAAGGAACATTCTTATATCGGTCATTCTTAAAAACAAGGAACATCGCAAGTTCTCAGATGTTTTTTTCATATCATATTTTTTTATTTATTTAAACATGATGATAATGACATACATTTTGGCTAGTTAAAATGAAGCAGTGTCCACATATTAGTACATAAACAAACCAAATATGATCGATTTCACACCTATATGTCCATGCTGAAACAGCAAAAATGTTCCATGTCGTCACGGTCACAATTCATGCGAAACAAGTGGCAAATCATACACTAGTTGAAATACAACTTAGCGAGTATAATTACTTATCTGTACTTAAAAAACAGATGTGAACATATTTATTATTAACAAATTATTATGCATAATTACTTTCCTGATCAAATTGTACAGGCAGAATCATAATATTGACATATTACAGACACTTTCAATTGTCCTTGAAAACAAAGTTCAGCAATATCACTCATGAAAAACACATGCCATGATTAAATTATATGTAACATTATCGTTTCGCGGGAATCACTTTAAGTTCATTGAGCGTAGCAAGCAGTAGAGCCACGTTCTTGTGTGTAAGGCACAAATAGGTGTCTCAATCGCTTTGAGTTGGCTAGACCAAAAGGTCATATCCGACAGAATGACGGATAGCTGACGGTGTACATCGGTTGTGTGTCTCTGAAGCAGCCGTGCAAGAGTTCTGCAAGGTATCACACAGTACCCTCTTCTGCTTTTTCAACTTGTTCTTTGTGACTGTGTCTTTTACCCAGCGAGCATGCGAGAGACCTCATCCGAAATGAAGAACTCTTGCACCAAACATTTGCGTCGCAATATCCATCTTGTCGCATGCTTGTGACCCCATGATGTAGGTGGCGATGTGGACGCTCGCAAAAGTTTAGAAGATATTCCGAGTACCTCCTTCATCATGCCAATTGCATAGTAACGAGTCAAGAGCTTACTTGTGCAGAGGCTAGCATAAGCGCTCTTCTCGCGATTGGTCCGCACCTTGTTGTATCATCACCGGATGTTTGCCATCACTACCGCCTGCAAGATGAGGCACTTCTTCTTATGGTTGTTGTTGGACGACAATGTTCTTCCTTGAGTGAAACACTGAGACCAGCGCATCCGATACAACTGCGAGCGGTTACGCTCGCATCTCAGTTTTTTCAACAGAATTGATTCTCTGCGTGTACATTCAGGTTTGGCGCCTACGTACATTGCGTCCGATCAGCGCTTTCTTGTTTCAAACAGTTGATGTTGCATCGTTGGTATCATCACAAGTTGCTCATTCTGATCTCTTCATGGCTTTGCATCTTCTCCATTTTTTTGAGCTGGCATCTAAGATTTCGTGGTGTCATGTCACCAGCCAACTTTGTAGTGCCATTCGCTTTTCTCAGTGCATGTCATTCTTGTCTCTTAATTTTTTCCAGCATCACACATACTGGATCAGCTTTTAATTTATATCACCGTTTTCGTTGTCTTTCCGCATCAGTCACTGCCATGGTGCCCTAAATGCAAGGCGTAACATACAGTTAGGTCCTATATATATATATATATATATATATATATATATATATATATATATGTATAGCTTAGATTTGAAAT
Source organism: Lamellibrachia satsuma (assembly GCA_033239005.1). Taxonomy (NCBI): domain Eukaryota; kingdom Metazoa; phylum Annelida; class Polychaeta; order Sabellida; family Siboglinidae; genus Lamellibrachia; species Lamellibrachia satsuma. The sequence goes on from BSQZ01000051.1 coordinate 998,668, forward strand.
CAAAAGAGCAACCGATGCCGAAATCAAATGACAACACCGCCATGAATGTGTGCTCGTGTTTGCAAATCGAACAAATCAGCAGCCAGAGTTCACATGCCGATACTGCGGAAGGAAATTGGCAGCTTGTATTGGCCAACTATCCCATGAAAGAGCTTATGCGAGAAAATGTTGAACGATTTGTGATGTTAATATCTATGTCGAAACTGAGAAGACTGCCGATTTGGTAAGTAATATGTTTTATTATTATTGATCGATATATCCATCCATATCATCACAACAATATCACACGCAACAACATGGAACATTCCATGTCGTCACTAAACCCTTGGTGACAACATGGAAAATTTTACACAAGAAAGCGTCTTAAGCGAATCTAATCTTTATCATCGCCTGAGTGCAACTTTTAAACTGCTAAGCTTAAACTGGAAAATAACAGGGTAAATCAGGTCAGCAATTTGTGTCATGCCTAATTAACAAAAATTATTGATTTTATTTATCTGGCTATTGTTTGATAAGTTGAGTTACAAGGCTACCTAATAAATTATGTAGATCAAATGGATTTAGAAAATGTCTGATAGGAATTATAGTCGATAAATTATCTAGAACAACAATATTCTCCACTTTTGAGAATGACCGATATAGCGCAGTATCCAGTCCTTGGGACTTTTCAAAGCACTTTACAATTTACACACCTTTTGTTTATGGTTTGTCATTCAAAAATAATATTTACTTTTAAACAAATGAAATATCTTTATGGTCATTCAACCGCTTTAGTAAAATACTAATTAAAAGCCTCAATAGCTAATATGTACACAACTAGTCACAATAATCATCAAAAAAAGTTATGGCATAATTAACAAACGGCTTCTTCTTGCATCTGATTCAAGGGAGGGTCAATCACGTGTCCCGAAGCCAGGCGCCTGCTGACCCTGGTGATGTGGAGTGCGGACTACCTTTCGGCACCGCACTGACACAAAGCTGATGGTGCCAGCCCCATCTGGCTCACATTGTATTTGAACCTGCCATATCCTATTCTTATTCGATTGAGGCAAAACAGTGAGTGTCGGCTGAGTTTGTATCCAAATCCAACTGGTTTCTTGGTTTTGATGGGATAGGGATAAATTCCCTTAGTCTGCAAGGTGTGGCATCCCACCTTCTAGTCCACGCCTCATTTGTCTACGTAGTCCTACTATTCCCAGCAGCATTGCTGATGATACACCAGGCATGCTCCAAGAAGGGGTGTCAAGATCGCAGACGCTTACGTCCAGGTGCAGTTGTTGTCACCATGGTGTGTAGTGTGTGTTGGTCATCTGAGCAACTGCGAGGCATTGTTTGTTTCGACGGATGTCTGGGGGCGTCATCCCAGTGACAACTGGCAGCATGACCATTGGTGTCGATCGGATGCACCTGCACACCAGGCGGAGGCTGTTGTTTAGTGCTGCATCAAGTCGGTGTGGTGGACACTGTGGCAGCACACTGGCGAACAATACTCGGCCGGAGCAAAAGCAAGTGCAACTGTTGATTTTTGAAGAATGTGAAAGTGTGCTCCCCATTTTGTGTCAGCCAGTCATTGAAGTAAGTTGCACCATGCATCGACTTTCTTCGGGAGCTGGGATAGGTGTTTTGAGCAAGTCAAATGAAACTCCGAGGTACTTGGGATTTGCTGTTGTCGGGATCGTTTTCTCTCCGCACTAAAATTCCATCTGGTGGTTCACCAGGCAGTTTGTCAGATGAAAGCAGCTGCTCACTGTTTTGTTGAAGTTAAGTCAGAGACGCCATCGTTGGAGGTACTGGTCCAGACAAGTCAGGTCGTTAGTTAACGTTTGCTGTATTTCAGTATAGTTCAGTCCCGATTCCACAAGGGCGATGTCGTCAGCATAGATGTATTGCATTGATGCTGTGTGCTGGATGTCCGACGTGTAGATGTTGAAGAGCATCGGAGCAAGAACTGAACCATGTGGTGTATGTTTTTGATGTGTCTTTGCCAGCATGTAGCTTGAAGGTTTGGTTTGTAATAAGATTTTGTACAAATAGAACCATGTGTTTGCTTGGTATTAGGTGGAGCATCTTCAGGTTTAGACCTCTGTGCCACACAGTGTCGTATGCAGTTGAGAAGTCAACGAATACTGCTCCATATCTCTTTCCGGTTTCAAAGGCTGCCTCAATGTCTTCTTTCAGTTTGAAAATTTGGTTCAACACGATTCAACATACGGCTGAGTGACGTTTATGCATTTATTTTGTTTATTGTCAATATGGCTTGCCATAGATAAAGCGTGAATTTAACCGTTTTTCACTCAAAACAACTTTTCTAATAATTTGTTTGCATTGAATTGTTGAAGTAACTGTTAATGAATTGGTATATCGGGCACTTGTCTAGAATCCGGGTCAACTTCAAAATCGCTCTTTTTAACATGCAAAATGTATAGTAATTGAGGACAATGCATGCAAAATGTATATTTATCTATGGAACATGTCAGTTATTGAACATATTGTTGTAAAAACACATTTAACAATTTTTTTATGCTCGAATTTTGCATGTTTAACTTCGCTCCAGTGCCATCTTGCACCTTTCATGGTGTCATGTCAAATAGTATAGCATGCAAAATCTCCATAGTCATTTGTTACGCTACTTTCAGTGATGTGGTGCATAAATTAAATAAAAAAATATATGTTTAAGAAACACAATTGGCCTGGCCTTTTCTGTGTGTTCATGTATTTTAGTGATGTGCAATGTTTTCATGTATATTGTAAGGTGGTGCAAAAATTGAATAAAAAATAGATGATTCTAACTTAATTAATAATAACATTATTATAGTAAATTAAATAACTGCAATTGCGTTTATCTTTTTTTTCTTAGTGTGTACTCCGAAAACATATCTAGTACGTGTACATATAAAAAATTAAACATTTCAATATAATTATATCAACACATTTGCAGATTAATTAAGTGTTATTTAAGTTTCAAATCAGTACAATTGGAAATAAAAATACAATGCCTGTTTTGACACAATACAGTTGTATGTGACAAATTATTACTTTAAACTCATACTCTTAACAAAATACCATAAAAGGTACATCATAAACAATAAAAATGTTCACCAGTAATCTCAACATGATGACTAAATATAATGAAATGGCATGATGCAACTGGACTTGTCTGTAAAATTATAAAGTTAACATAACAACTTTCACCAGTAATATCAACATGATGAATAAATATAATGAAATGGTATGATGCAACCAGACTTTAGCTGTAAAATTAGTCTAAAAAAATGGCTCATTTGCAATGTCCACCTTGTAAACATACAAAGAGGTCAAGCGGGGCTGTGGGGTGACCTAGTGCAAGGGGTACTTCTCCCATACTTGCTCCACAAAAGCCTGGAGTGGGTTGTCCTCAAACCAGTTGCGCCACATGTACTCTATTAAGTAGGAGTCCAACAAGGTCCTGGCCGTCCCACAGTCCCACTTGTTTCTTGTCTTTTCGTTTTTCTAGTAGCAATCCACATTGTTCGTGCAGGCGCTAGTCACAGGATTGACAAAGTTCAGGCTGTGGTCCACAGTCAGGTGCTGGTACCCAAGCAGACCAACAGTGTTATATGCCTTCCAGCAGTCGGACACGATGGTCGATCCAGGCAGGATGAACTGCTGAAGGACAGGCAGCTGTGGGTCTCGGCAGGCAATGGGCACCACGAATCCTTGTCGGCCAGCAGTGCCGGCCTCTACTTCACCAAACACCCACTGCTCAGTGATCTGTCAGCCAATGTTGTGCTTACACCGACAAAACATGCTTTCGTCAATTTCTACCGTTACGCCAGGTCCCCCAATGACATCTGGGTGTGCGATAAAGTGGCTCGCGCAAATATCTCGGCAGAAGTTCTTCCAGTCTGTACAGGACTGCCATGCCAGCCCATACTCATGATGGAGTGTCTTGACTGTGACAGATAAGTGTATGTAAACGTACGTTTAATTATAATACGTCATGATGCAGTGTGGCAGCAACCATCATGCAATGCATTGTTACTTGGATAATTTAGCATAACTTATCAAAGTTAGCTATACGATTAGTCGACATAATGCGCCGTATCCATATGAAGATTTGCAAACTCTGGGCATGCCTGTAAGCCAGACCATTTGGTTACACACCGGCGCTGTTGATAAATCAACCCAACAGACTGACAAAATGCGACAGTTGCATCGCTATTGAGTTTCAACATATAGCTGTCGTAATGTCAAAGTTGAGAGATCCCTGTAGACAGGTCTTTGAACGATTGCTGCAGCAATGATTATCATACAAATTTTGGCGGGCGAACAGTCAAAAAGGGCAAAAGTTTACCAGTTCTATACTTAAAGGATTTTCATGTTCGAGTTGTCCTTGTGATTTTATTTATGACATTAAAGCTGAAGATATACTGTATTTCATTGTCATTTAAAGCTGTATGGTTAAATTATTACTTTATAATATATTATTTCAGGTTTTACAACAAAGTTACTATTTTAAAAAATTATGTTTTTCCAGTACTTAGATATGTGGAGACATGACAGTTATTTAAAGTAGATTGATCGTTTAACAAAAAGGTGTATTTTTTATTACTAAGTCGACTGAGCATATAAACTATTCACTAAAAATCAGAATGAATCAGTTTGAAATAGAATTCGGCGTTTTGGCAAAAAAATATTTCTGTTCTTGTTTTGCGTATATTGTAAATAACTAACAATAACTTCATGATTGTAGTGTTTGTTTAAAAATTAAAGGGACTAACAACAAGGCACTAGCTAAAATGCTTTTTCGGTGTGTACACAAAGTTTAATATTTATGTACTGGGGAAGGCAGTGTTAGTTGAGCCATTTTTCATTCTTTTTGATATCTAGGGCATAATGAATATTTTACACATGTCAAAATAGTGTTTATACAATGTGAGGTGTAATGAATGCTTTAATGTTGCGATAGTGTTAGTCTGCGATCTTCAGTCTGCAACCCAGGAAACAGTCCGTAGTACGTGGCAAACGAGAGTCATTCCCTTTGTGTTGGAACTCTGAGCCGTGCTAGACATACTTTCCAGAGCCATCACATTGGAAGTTTTTTCCCACCAACCTCCCCTGTCTACCTCCATTGTTCGTGTGTTGCTTACCATGTTATGATTCTGTATTGTATGTATACATTCAACTCCCGATAGTTCCTAATTTGGTTGTGATAAACAATCACAATTGTGCGTTAACGCTTTCCTTCATGTATAATTTTCCCATATGGTTTTTAGAAGGTTTTAGTTCGTATAGTCTGTATTTACTTGTATACACGTCTTGGTCAGTAATATGTATGCTGCATGACAATTTCTGAACAACTGAATTGTGCTTGAATTCTTTCTTTCATGAGAATCCCAATGGGGATTGTAGTACATAACCTTTAAAGATGTATAATTGTATGGTTAGTTGATCGTTGTACAGCATTGTTATGATGACATTCTATGTTTATGCGGTGGGACAAAGGACCACTTAAGCACACATAAAAATTCGAAGTTAATGAGATGAGCGATCACATGGTTTTGTGACGTCAATTATGATATTGGTTTACATTCAGTCAGTCATTTCTATGCAGTGCTTCAGTATAGCTTCACTCACATTTAATACTATAGCGAGTGATGGCGGTGTCAATTTTCCAGAATAAAACTTATAATGTAACGATTTTGAACCACTAGCGGCAAGTGATACCGCAGAATCATCTTTGAATTTGGCTCTTTTGTTGCAGTATAACAACGCCAGTAGCCTTTGACTTTGAACTTATTTACTTTCTGACCGAACCATGAAAACGACCACATAAAGCTGCCAAACTTCTCCTCATATATCTACCATACGCATACATATGTGACATGGTCAAACATTATTGTTATTTCCAAATAAATATCAAAATAAGCGCAAACTTGTCATCTCCTATACCTACTTTTGCGGAGCTAGGCGTAGAAGATATAGCTAGCTTTTGTTTTTGTAATTTTTTTCGTTACATGTAAGTAAGAGTAATGTTTGACCTTGGCTTCGTGATTTCGGTGACTGATGTGATACAACAGATCTACTCAGTTCTAGCTAGTATTGGACTAGCCTTAACATTAAGGGTTTGTTATTCATGTACTTGTCATCAAAGCGATGCTAAGTTTAACTAGATACTGATGAAATAGGGGAGACTGGGGCACCATGGTCACTGGGGCACTTGGCCATTGGATTGTTTGGTCACTTGTACTTTTAGCTATACCATGTGGAGTCACATAATGTATGCTCTCGATATACAAAACACACGCAGGCTACATAAACCCAGATGCCACAGAAATCTCAGAGTTACGTCATAAAGTGCTTTTCAGACACGTATATAAATTTTTTATAAGTGTGGTGTACTTCTTTATATATATAAAACTCTGTGTAATATTGTTACAACACTTTTTTATCCGAAGAAAGGTATTAGTTGGGAAGATGCCTATAGGCAATAACACGGATCGGTGGGCAAACTGGGGCTATACAACATGTTTTTGAATGGCAAAAGCCTGGGGCACTATGGCCAGGGCACCGCTGACATGGCCATGGTGCCCCAGTCAGTTTCCCATGGTGTCCCGTTCACCTATCTGTTTCTTGTAGAAAGGGTAGTAGAATAATGATAATTCAAAAAGGGCAGTTCAAATAATAATCTTTAACAGGTATAATTCACACACAGAAACACTTTAACACTTAAAAAATTTAAATACTGAAAATAGAAGATCAGTTAAAATTACAAGAATTAAACTTTAACCATAGCTATATTCATAGTAACTTGTCAAGTTACCTATTAAACCGGAAACTTATCTCAAATTATAGTATATACACTGTTACAATAGTTGAAAACACAAATTATACATACATCTAGAACAAAACATATTCGAGGCCTTGCATACTATTTAAAAAATGCAACAAATTAACTAAAAACACATGTGTGGTATCAAATTGCTATACATGTCAGTAAATTCACCATAACTGATAAAATATACACAGATAGATGGATACATATTTATATATGTGTTTTACACTGCAAATAATGCATGCATTTGAGTATAAACGCATGCACACATGCACAAACACACACACACAATTGCTAGGTATATTAATTCTGCTCATATATTCCTATGTATGCCTGCCAAGTTAGATCTAAATAGTTATGACCATGGCACCCAGGACAATGGCCATGGTACCCCTGGGCCGGGGCACCCCAGGGCCAGGGCACCCCAAGGCCAGGGCACCTTGGCCACTTTTGTTGAAACCTACTGTTGATTTTAACAAAATCTTCAATTAGTGCATGCATGCTTCGTCAACCGACTGTAGGGAGTAGGCAAGCCATCACATTCCATACAATGGGACAGCCTTGCTGACTAAAGATTTGTAGTTATCAGCTTCTGAAAGAAAGGTGGCCATAGTACCCCGGTCTCCTCTACACTGCTTTCTCTGTTTCATACAATGAGCAGGTGTGAATAAAAGACCATGCTTCACATTCAAAATGATCTGATGAAAAACACTGTATAGATCAATGACCATATGCAGGTGGCTCCATTGTATTCATAATACAATAATCGCTTATCGCTGTCATTGCTCTGTATTTGATTTAATTAAAAACAAAAACAGGGGAGAATTTCCCCTGATGAGGGGAAACGCATGAAAATATGAAATATAGAAACAAGATAATTGTAATTTAATTTATTTAAATTATTCAACTGTATATAATATTAGTTTTTGGTGTTATATATTATGATATGAATTTTAAGGATACAACGAATTATATAAGTTCTAATGATTGTCTCGTTGACTATGTGTTAAAATGGAAAAAATATAGCGCCATATTTTATGAAAAAGGAAGCGAAAGCTATAAAAGCAAATAAATAAATCATTTAACAAAAGAAAGCAGAATAAATAGAATGCTTTATTCACAGAAAGACACATATTAAACTTCATGTGCTCACTACACAATCGTTTGGGCCGAGATCACCATGTCCGTTGTGCTCTGATGTTGAAGTTACCAGAGTTGCAGGCCGAACTCTCCAAAGAATGCTGTCCAAATTCACCGGGTCGAATTCAACGTGAGCCAACATAACCTGTATCCGCGCTGGCAGCTCGCTCACAACTCGCTTCGATCCTATGTGGACCATGGTCGTCGATGCCCATGTCGCTGTCTGTGTTCTAAGGATTGGTGGCATCAACAAAGTTTCCAATACTGGAAATAATGTGGGCACTCATCCTCTTTCAAAGATATTTTAGCACCAGGATAACCCAGGGCTGCACCTTTTCTGGTCCAGATCACAGTTGAAACAAGTTTTCTCGAAGCAAGCAAAGCCAGCTGTACTGAGTCAGCTTGACGTTTGCTTTTTAAACAAAGTTGGCTCCATAGGGAACATAAACCAACTACATGTTACTTTATTCTTACTACTGTTTGCATTACAATCAAATGCAGCACAATAAGCCATTATGACACTCGCTTCTAAACAACCGCTATTGTTGTCAACAGTACGGTGAATGAATGGAAAGTCCCAGTCTCGTAGCACTTTCTTATCATCAGTGATCATGTCGAAGCTTGCCGATAAGCGTGGGAAAAATATGCATAATCGAGGCAGGCTGGTAGAACAGAGTGTTATTTGGAATGATTAATTAATGGAATTCTAATGAATTTTTCAGTGTTGTGGAAATGGAAATATACTACAATATGTAATATAATGATTTCAAGCAATCGTCGTTGTTATTCCCTTTAAGATAAACTGTTAGCTCAATTATTAACTGCATGAATAGTCTACAAAAATTAATTAATGTGACAGCGGGCACATAAAGGATTTTATGCTGGATAACAGAGCAAGAAATGTGACCTTATGCGTTATTACTTATAGCCAGTTGCAGGATAACCTCGTAGAAGCAGTTATATGAATCAGTGCAGCAGGGATTATATGCGTACGATGGTTGCAGGATTATTAGGCTAATTACTAATTGTTTTAGTAAATTCTAGTTTTTTGAACGGGTAATAGTTACATGTGCTAATCAGGAGTTTCTGAGCATGTTTTTATCCCACCCTTCTACCTTTAACACAGGTGGACCAGTCAGTCTAGTAGAAGCTATATAATTATTGTTATGAAGTAACCCTGTGGTAGAGAGGTACTGCAATTTAATGAAGTGGATCTTTGTAAATCACTGATTGTACAGAATGCACTTAATGCTTTGATGTTTTTTTTCCTGTTCCAGATTTGTACACAAGGTTTTGCGTATGTGTTTTTTCCTGTTATGCCAAATTCAGTGGTGTACACAGGGTTTTTATGGCAGTATATTATTGATGTGAGCGGAGAGACCCCACAGATACAGTGTGAATGGCAATTGCTATTCAGTAGTGACATAGTTAGTACTTGTAGCGGGTGGCTGCCGGAGACAATTAAATAGCATCGTTATTATTGTTTGCTAGTCTGGTGTAATACATAAATTATGTGAATTGTAGATATTACATGTACACACCATTTGGGGGCCGGCATGCTTGCTGTGATGATGTACGTTATTTTGATGGTGAATGTTTGCATAATTGCTGGCAAGTGATTACCAGGCCTGCTGAATTTTTTTAAATCTACTAGCCCACCGGGCTAGAATCCACTATGAAATCCACTAACCCACGGGAATTTTCACTAGCCCGAGTACTTTCAATAATTTTTTTTTAATCTTCCTCAATTCATGTCCACAACCATATTCTCACAATAATACAAAAACAACTGTTTTTACCCAAACAATGTTTTATTTGTCTTCTTTTGATTCCAAAGAGTCTCAACTGAATATAAAAACATTTTTGGAAAAGAAACTCCACAAAACAAGACACATCTAGAAAATACACGTAATACTTGGTTTTCGTCCTGACTAGACTAGATCACTGACTAGAGTTGAACACAATACTTGGCCTCTCTCAGTATTATCTTGGCACTTCAATGATTATTATAAGAAAATCTGGCGAAAGCCGCCAGTAGTGATATTATGATTGCAGATAGTCAAAATTGTATTCACCCGACAGACCAGTGATTTCTGATTTTTATTCGCCCGACAGCAATTCAAGTCGCCTCGGGCAAATGGGCGACTTGATTTCCGAAGCCCTGGATTACTGAATTAAATGTAATTTATTTGGCCTATTTCACTCTACAATGGACTTGCGTTGTTATTCTGCATAAACATTTATGTAATTTAATGTCTATGTGTAACTATTAAGACACAGAAAACATAAACTGTTAGCTTATTTACTAACTGCATGGATACGTTTTTGCAGTTATTTAATTCACATGCATGCAAACACATATGAAAGGTCAATCATGTTTCTTAATTGTGCTTTTTTTATTTAATTTTTGCACCACCTTACAATATACACGAAAACATTGCACATCACTGAAATACATGAACATACATAAAAGATAAAACGTGTGTTTATTAATCGTCTATTTTGTATTTAACTGATGTACACCACCTTATAAAACACACACGAAAACATTGCACATCACTGAAATATATGAACACACAGAAAAGGTCAATCGTATTTCTTAATCATATATATTTTTTTATTTATAGACATCGCTGAAAGTAGCATAACAAGCAGCTATGGAGATTTTGCATGCAATACTATTTGACATAATACCGTGAAAGACACAAGTTAAACGTGCGAAATTCGAGCATTGCATATTACCGTACAGTAAGGTTTTTTCGAAGACACTCTTTCTTTTAAGGCAAATTCTGGCGCCATTTCTGTTTAAATTTGTTTTTTTAAATCTCGCCTGATATCGCGTTAGAGTCTTGTCATAAAAGTAGGAATAATTAAGATGTGTTAAATATATGAGGAAAAATGTACTACATTAACGTTGTATGTTCAATACAAGCATATGTGTATGTATTTTATAAAGCGCTATGTCAAGCCTGGTTGTTATAAAAAGTTTAAATAATTAGAACAAAGTGGTAAAATGAGAAAGATTGTCTGTACGGCTTGCCATAAATATAGGTCGAATTCCGCCGGTTTCCTCGACTCGCGCGACATGGTTCAGATACACACATACATACATACATCCTCTTGACTTCAGCTCTTCTAGGCTAGTAGCCTTTTTAATTTTGGCTTTTAGCTGGTCTTAACAATGTTTGTGCGCATGATGTTCAATATTCGTAAGTTTTTCACTCAAAACAACTGTTTTAATAATTTGTTTGCACTGAATAAATGAAGTATAGCTGTTGCTGGTTTGGTACATCGATCTCTTACACAAAATGTTTCTTTAGATTTTTTTTTTAACGGCATATTCTATTAAGTAGGTCGAAAACTACATCGATCGGCAGCCAGTACTAGTACTAGTAGTAGCAGATATACTTACCGCTGGCGTCGTGGTTTAGATTCTTCACATTTCGACCCGTTACCTAAATTTCCTGAAGTATTTCGCAATAATTTTCTGTTTGTCCGTACAACAATACGCACCACAATGGAATAATAAATTTTTTTACCAGGCGTATGTGCGGTACCAACAAAATCAGGCAAGTTTCCATTTCGCATAAAGTCGTCTGCTTGAGCCACACTCACGGGTGTTCTATACATATTCGCTAGATGGCGACGCAGAGTTTACTGCCGAACAAACTCCTCACCATTGGCACCATTCACCATTTCACCACTGCCACAACTGGACACGGACCACAGCCAGAATGCATCCGCCATTACAACGATAAAGAGACCCTATGAAATAATTAATATTACAGTTTGGGTGTATTAGTGAGAGCAGAAATTGTATGAATGAGTGAGTGTAAGTGATGTTTTTGTGCACAGTAGCATCCGAGCTTTGAAATTACGCCATTTGTTAGTTGGTAGATACCTGTTGCTTAAAGGAACAAGCAACCCAACAGTTAAAAACCCTCTTGGATTCCCTCAAGTAATTCAAGAGGGTATATTCTCGTTTCCTGTACTTTCTTGTAATTTTTAAGGTTTTTTCAAATATTGAACGCAACGAAATTTCCTGCGAAGCGCGACTTGGCCATTAAATGGCTGCACAATATCGGGACTGGTCATACCGTTGACAAATAAAATTTTCACCGCAAAGTGGTTTGTAAAAGCCAATTCACATAGCAGTGTTTTAAAAAGGATGTGTAACATGTGCTACTGAGCTTGCCTGAACGGAGATTGGTAAAAGAAGACACTGTTCCAACAGAATGTTTGCACCGACAACAGACCCAGGCCAGGACAGTTTTGTAGCAGCGCGTGAACAGCGGTCGCGTAAGCTTTTGTTCACTTCACCGCCTGTGGCGTTAGCGGTAGTGGATGTCTGACGTCACGCACCCGCTCAATTCTATGCAATTGTAAATAGTGTTTGTATTGAAAATATGTCTAGACACATAATAACGTTAGTTTTTGTTTGAAACTATGTTACGTTACTCAAGTACACAGTTGCAGTGACTTGGGTTTAGCAAGTTGTAAACAACAATGACGTTTTCCAACCAACCTTTATGACACTCCGCAACTGTCTATTTTGAATTTATAATCAAGTTTTGACCGTGGCAATATGCTGAGTGGCGCCACTGCCGCATCGGAATCTTAATTTTCCTGGCAGCAGACGTAACTAGAACGATCAGTAATCGCCTTGCAGTTCTTGGAAATCGATTTCCGGTGTGATGCGGTAAGTCCTTTCGACAAACTCTCAACCACGCTAGCTGCTAAGTCAGAACTGGAGAAGTTTAGTAAAGGCCAAACTATGTTGAATAAGTTGAGTTTAGACGCAAATAGCAGGCCATATCCTATCACATATCCACGACAAGTATAGGAATTGGGGTTTACATATAGATTTTCATTTGGTGAGCTAATATTGTCATGCAGACTACAAACACTAGTGACGTAGGGTTATCTAACAGTATGGTGCTTATGAAATAAGGATGTTGTGTTTTCAACAATATTTTCACTGTAAACAATTGGCGTGATATTCTTGATTGTAGTTGCAAGTGGTTATGTTTAACTCTTAATAGGCGAATAAGCCCAAAACCGTTACTTTTGTTTCGCTTTAATGGTGATTTGTTTGATTTTGTTCAACTAGCATGGCTTATGTGTTAAAAAAAAGAACTCGCAGGGAATCGGAGGACGCCAAACTTTGTATCACAAAACGTCCATTCCCATGTGGACATTTCACCAAAAGTTCTAATAAATCCAATTTACAATGAACAAAAGTGTTTTATTATCATTATCGTGTTATTATTAACAAGCTCATTAAACATTTTACTTTGAAGTTATGTTTTTTATTTTTTTACATTTGGGTTACACTTTGGTCACGCTGGCAAAATCACGATTGGTTGGTTACAACAACCGTGGCTACGGCTTATTACATGTATCATAGCATTTGCGCACATGATATACGTAAAATAGTTTAATAAAAAATTACTTTATCGTGTTTCTAGTTAAATTATAATGCACCATTCTTTCTACACTTGTAGGCAACTGAAATTGGGAAATTTCTTGATAAATATTAGGAGTTTACCAAAAGAAATAAAGACGTGCAGAATCTGCACATCAAATGCAAGCTGTAACAGACATGTTCACACATGCGCAGAAGTTGCTCATTACCCTTAGCCTCGATTATATAAGTTTTGTGATGTGGCGCCACCGTTTGCTCCTCTCGCCAGTAGCTCTCACTAGTAGATAAATAATGATTTGTCACTTCTCACAAAACGTCGACAAACTATCATCTATTCAATAAAGGCCCAGCAATGTTTAGGTCGATGCGAGCACTAGTTAATGCGAGTAGCTGGGTGCAGACTTCAGTCATGATCTATCTTCCATTACCTTTTACATTGTCGCTAGGAAAGTGAGGATTGCATGTTATGTGTGGAGTGTGGATGTTTTCGAACACTTTTGCATCGGAAAAGTGAATACGGTTAATGATTATTTTGTACTGCAGTACTACATTATACCTCTCAATTGACGCAAATGAATGGACGCGGACCACTCGACACAGTGGCTATAATTTGGCAGAGCGCATTAACATTTTAAAACCAATCACTGGAGTGGACTGGGACAAAATTTGTGCTTTTCTGAAAAAAACGAGGTATGTAATTTTCACACAGGACATCACGTAATGAATGCTTAATGTGCCGTGAAAGTTTAAATAAAGAAAACCTTCTCACATTTTCCGAGGGGCATGGAAACATTATAATGGCCTCATAATAATTCATCAGATAGTAGTTAAATTGCTATTTCTCACTCACATATTAAAATACAACAGAATTTTAACATTGTGTGTTCTCCGTATGATTGCCAAAACAAGCTCTGCACATTTCTCATTGCAGCCGATTTTCTTCGAATATGAAAAGTACTTGGCTATCCGGAGTCCTAGCTATCGAATGGGAAATTCGTTCGTATCTCGTGAGAGAGCAGTTAATTTATCCTTATTCGTTTAATTTAGTTTTTTTTACTTTGTATAACGCTGTGTTACATTACTAACTTAATGCCGTTGTGCAAAAAAAAATAAAACCAAATACACAGTGCTGTACACGTAAATTATGGCGCCAAATGGATTAATCCTATATGTGGTGTCATCTGGCGGTAACAGTGAAACGTATTTTCATGACCATAATTATATAGGTCTTCTGTTCAACAGCAACAAAATGTTTGAAGCCTGTAACGGGAGACACATCCGTTCACATATGGCCACATGCCACCTACTGGATTCCAGGATTCATCCGCAGTAAAGAATACGAGCATACCAACATTTCACAAGAAGAACATTGGGTCAAAATTGAAGCGTATAAAATGTGTTTAACAAAGTATAAAATGTTTACGAGATTCCCACAGGAGGTAAGTTAATTGATGTTTAATGTCCTGTGAAAGTGGAAAGAAAATCGTTGGCCAAATGTTACATGGGGAAACGCCATAGGAGTTATGGCCACCAATGGAAAAAAAACAACTGTGGTCTCATACCCGACTCATACCCGTGTATGAGTCGAAGAGGAACTGTGGACGACATGGGACTGTTTCGCCGCATGGCTGTTTATTTCAACGCCAACTCGACTTCTCTGTGAAGCCTTCAGCCACACTGCAATTACTGCACGAAGACTCTTAATTCACACACCCATCGCTGTCGATAGCCAGGTACTCATGTATATAGCTGAGTGAACTGTGGCAACGTGTGGTGAACGAAATTGCAATATTTTCGAAACGGCAACAAGAGGATTCGAACCCGGGTTCTCTCGGTTGAGAGCCCGACTTTCTAACCGCTGCGCCACCGCGGCACACATCTTATGAATACTGATAAGCATAAACTACTTTGAAAACGTGTGTTGGTGCAAGATGTCATACCTTGTAAAAAAAAATTTTTAATGTGACGTAACTTTTCTTCATGTTATCAATTATCTTGGTATTGCAGGATGTCACTCAGTAGTTCATTATCATCAGAAAGCACTGACCTACAGCAGACTGATGTTTCTTCATGTTATCAATTGTCGTGATATTGCAGGATGTCACTCAGTAGTTCATTATCATCAGAAAGCACTGACCTACAGCAGACTGATGTTTCTTCATGTTATCAATTGTCGTGATATTGCAGGATGTCACTCAGTAGTTCATTATCATCAGAAAGCACTGACCTACAGCAGACTGATGTTTCTTCATGTTATCAATTATCGTGATATTGCAGGATGTCAGTCAGTTCATTATCACCAGAAAGCACTGACCTACAGCAGACTGATGTTTCTTCATGTTATCAATTATCGTGATATTGCAGGATGTCAGTCAGTTCATTATCACCAGAAAGCACTGACCTGCAGCAGACTGATGTTTCTTCATGTTATCAATTATCGTGATATTGCAGGATGTCAGTCAGTTCATTATCACCAGAAAGCACTGACCTACAGCAGACTGATGTTTCTTCATGTTATCAATTGTCGTGATATTGCAGGATGTCAGTCAGTTCATTAGCACCAGAAAGCACTGACCTACAGCAGACTGATGTTTCTTCATGTTATCAATTATCGTGATATTGCAGGATGTCAGTCAGTTCATTATCACCAGAAAGCACTGACCTACAGCAGACTGATGTTTCTTCATGTTATCAATTATCGTGATATTGCAGGATGTCAGTCAGTTCATTATCACCAGAAAGCACTGACCTGCAGCAGACTGATGTTTCTTCATGTTATCAATTATCGTGATATTGCAGGATGTCACTCAGTTCATTATCACCAGAAAGCACTGACCTACAGCAGACTGATGTTTCTTCATGTTATCAATTATCGTGATATTGCAGGATGTCACTCAGTTCATTATCACCAGAAAGCACTGACCTGCAGCAGACTGATGTTTCTTCATGTTATCAATTATCGTGATATTGCAGGATGTCACTCAGTTCATTATCACCAGAAAGCACTGACCTACAGCAGACTGATGTTTCTTCATGTTATCAATTATCGTGACATTGCAGGATGTCACTCAGTTCATTAGCACCAGAAAGCACTGACCTACAGCAGACTGATGTTTCTTCATGTTATCAATTATCGTGATATTGCAGGATGTCAGTCAGTTCATTATCACCAGAAAGCACTGACCTGCAGCAGACTGATGTTTCTTCATGTTATCAATTATCGTGATATTGCAGGATGTCACTCAGTTCATTATCACCAGAAAGCACTGACCTGCAGCAGACTGATGTTTCTTCATGTTATCAATTCGTGATATTGCAGGATGTCACTCAGTTCATTATCACCAGAAAGCACTGACCTGCAGCAGACTGATGTTTCTTCATGTTATCAATTATCGTGATATTGCAGGATGTCACTCAGTTCATTATCACCAGAAAGCACTGACCTGCAGCAGACTGATGTTTCGCTGGAGCTGTTTATTCATGAAGGTGCAAATCAATTAATAATTAATTATGTTGACAAGAGAATAGATGTTTCACACATTATTTTACTTCCAACATCAAACGATACATCTACTTAGGATCGTAGTCATCACAAATGATACATCTGTCATCACAAATGGTTTGCACATTTGTAAAAGAGAACTAAAATTCATATTTTACTGATTAAATATGTACGGATATTAAAATTAGTTGTTTAATACACAAAATACACTATGTCACGGGGGCAAATGCTAACAAAACGGATTTAGCAGTGTGTTTCGGCATACCTATCGTAAAACAATTGTAAGTAAACAACAATTGCTAGTAAACGGTAACCCGTGAAACACAACTCCTACAATTAATAACGTCTTTGTCTTTGAAATGTAGGTTTTGACATACATTATAGCGCCATCATTCAATTTAGTCTTTAGAAACTCGTGAAAGACCCAGCATCTCGTAGCTCTTGCCGCAGGCTGCTCGTTTATTAAAAGGTTAATTTAACACATGCAACATGCATAATATATTCCACTGATACCCCCTGGACAATGCTTTCGAATACTGTACCCCTTAAATGTATGTGTATCTAAATTGATGGCGCCATAATGACAATGGAGTTCAGTAGTTGCGGTTTATTTTTATATAGTTAAGTTTTCTTTGAATGTCCCACTCGTACTGTTTATGAGGGTCTGAATAGAGTTTAGTTCGCCGCAAGTAGGATGTTTTTTACTTATATTATGCACAGCAAAACAGTTTCTTGATACGTCTGTCGCCATGTTATTTGATATTACCGTTCATTTTTCATAATGTTTTACGACTTGTCAGAACTTTACGCCGGTTTCATTTGTCACCAAAGCATTCTGCCGGGTGTACGTAGATAAGGTAATTATTTTGCCTGTCCGGAGACACATTCTATGAATATGTAATCGTCAGCATTGTGAGACGTCGGATAAAAAACATAAGGATCGTGTGGTAACATTAATGCGCCTGTCCGATTAACTTTTTCATAGCACTATTGAATTATTCAGTAAAGTGGTTGACGCCTCTCTCCAGTAGCTACCGTGCAGCGTATGTATGCGTCATTGAGGCGTTGTTACAGAGATTATTGCCTTGGCTGTAGGCCAGATGGAAAGCGTGATACCTTGCATTGAGGATTGTTCGGGAATGCTCTGCTGAGATTACGTAAGGTAAGCAGATCTAGTTGAAACTGGAATCATGAAGATTTTTCGCTATTCGCTGTTTATTTGCAAAACTCGTTAAATTATCCACTCTTATAATATATTCCACTGATACCCCCTGGACAATGTTTTCGAATACTGTACCCCTTGAATGTATGTGTATCTAAATTATATTGGGCAAAAAGGGTGTATATCCCTTTCAAGTAAGTTTATCAAACGTTTTTGTGATTGTTTATTCTTTATCAGTTTGATGTTGTGTAGTTGTTGATATCCTATATAAAATAAATATTTAAAATTAATATTACATACAAAAATTGCGCTTGTCTCTTTTATTCATTTTTTCCTCCAAATATTTGCTCAAAATGACGTCTGTATTAGGGACGCACATTCCTTAGACACACATTGCCTGGGGTATGTAGTCCGGGTGGCGAAATTTTTTTTCCCATAATTGGTCCTGGCAAGCATCGCCTTAGGCGGACATGGTTGGCTGCTGAGAATAGTTGACCTCCGAACTCTCTAATTCATAACAGCAATACACGTGTTCAATTAAACCTATGTCAACAATGACACGTGGCTTGAACTTGACCTGTTGAAAATAACTATAATTTCACTTGCACTTGTTTTGATAAATCAAACAGTTTTTTTGTAATTGTACAAAATATAACAAACACATGAAATCAACGTGGATTACTCTTAGAATTGTGCCGCCATAAAAGCAGGGACAAACTTTCAGTCAATCAATAATTATTTATTACAGTCATATAAAACAAACAAAACAAGCCATGAGAACAATATGAGAAGGTATAACAAACATTATTGCTAACAATATCACTCGATTAAAAAGATTATGTGCCATGAAAGCTTAGACAACAAATATTGACTATTTTGAAAAAACAAATAATAGAACATGACAAAAAGGCATTCCATGTTTCATGCTTTAATGCCTGTAAAGCTAATTAGAGAAAAACCTGGTCTATGTCAACCAAATATTTACAAGATCTTTTCCAAATTATTTTACTCTTCGGGTTAATAAAGTGACTGATCAATTAACTTTTCTGCAACAAAAATAACGAATATTTTACTCGTATTGAGCATGAACATTATAAACAAATCAACAAGTCTGGTAGCACCAATCTTAAAGACAACCTATATGCACTACACGTGTGTCTTTATTCACATTTAAAGACAAACCAATAAGGATATAACTAGTGTTATTGACCATCTTCATGCAAAATGTAGTTGTGGTCAAATGGCATGTTCACAAAATTATTAAACACTGCAAAATTTTAATTAACTGAACAACTAAGAATAATAATAAACCAAACTCAATGATCAAGAAATTATAAGTCAATACTGAGTTATGGCAGACTAATTTACCTATAAAAGTAAAAAATTAATGCTCCATTGGTGCCATAATGTAACATAAATGAAGAAAATATCAAAAAAGGAAAAAGTAAAATTCGGACCCACAAAGCTTCGAAAGCGAAATTCTACAACTGAAGTCAGGCGTTTTACCACTGCACCACAGAATCTATCCCGAATAAGGGTGACAGCTTCATGATATACATTCATCAAATTGTTTGCTAAGAATAGTATATAATATATCAATGATTTTCAATACTTCCACATATGAAAAACATTCAGAAAAAGAGCCAACACTCACCTGTAGTGCTGTTATTTCTGAAACATTTAGTTTCAAGCAACGCGCTATTTTTTATTTTTCCACCACAAACGCTGGCAAGAGTTCAGAGGTCAGCAATTCTCCGTAGCCAATCACGACCACGCGAGGCGCTGCTTGCCAGGACCAATTATGGGAAACAAAATTTCGCGTCCGGGTGAATATGGGACTGACTTTGGCCGTGTTACTGGTAGAAGGTAGTGGGCTAGGACGTACCTTCAGATATTTAAACTTTATGCATGTGATCAAATTACCTAGCAAATACCAGTCAAAATGGAGAACTCTTTATATTTAAAATGAAGTACACTAAATTGGTCAATGTTCCTTTTCGGAATTTAGTTAGTATAATATATTTGTCGTTAACTGTGGATTTTGACTTACATCCACCGCTCGTGTCAAGTTACCATCTATGTCAACCAGTCTTCTTTAAAATAGCAGTGATATTTGTTTTTAACTTTACTTAGCAAAGATACGAAGGCGCGGATTCAAATTGTGCTCTTCCTCCTTGTTCGCTGCTGTACGGGGTGAGGGTCAGGTAAAGTATTGTCGAGCCACTCTGTCAAATTCAGCCACTTTTATTGCGTATAGACAGGACAGGAAACAAAATACAATAATTTAATTTTCGTCAGACGCCTGAACCAATGAATGAATGGCACATCCGTAGTTCATTTAGCCGATCGCGAAACAGGTTCGTTGATGTTCAAATCTGTAGTGCGTGAGTTTAGGAATTTTTAAGTAATACGCGCACTTTGTTTACTAAAAGCGAGCGTATCTTTGCTAAAACCATCGAAAGAATCGATGATTGGTAGATTGGGTAACTTGCGGAAGTGTGAATATATTTATGTTAGAGCCGGGCCACTTTTGATCCTTTTCGCAGAATGTTGATCGGTTCCGGTCAAAAATAATGAAATAGTTTTAACAAGATTTAACAAGATTGCCATTCCAGGCAAAGCTATTGTCCAACATTTTTCTTTTATGAGTAACCCGCCCTCCTTAGATATATGTCAACCTTGCTTTTAAACATATTCACACTGCTAGCGTGAATGTTGTGCAATCATTGTCAACGAAACTAAACAACAAATGTGTACCAACGAGCAAGAAATAGTTAGAAACGAAACGAGCGACACCAATCGAGTTTAGGAGGAAGACAATGACGTCAGACAATGACGTCGGACAATGACGTCAGACAATGACGTCAGACAATGACGTCGGACAATGGCTGCCAATTGTAACATTTCTGTTGCTTGATGGGTAACTGTCTAAACTGCTGATCACAACTAAACTGGGAGGTGGGTAATTAGTTTAGAGAGTCCACAACAGTTTTTTCCATATCCGTGTATGGGATATTTTACTTCCCGTGGCACATACACCAGATAGAACAGCCTTTAACGTGTGTGTCTTCTGAGAGACACGGGCAAAGTGGGGTGGACGAAGTTTTGAACCCCCTCCCCCGGTCCCCTCGATTGAAAGTCCGACGTTCTACCACACGACCACCGCGCACCGGATGGCTCAATTCGACCATGTGTGCTTTGTGTGTTTTTCGCCTGGTTCCAGTCCAAAATACTTGCCTACCTGCAATAAAAACATAATGATTCGGTCGTCAATAAATATATATATATATATATATATATATATATATATATATATATATATATATATATATATATATATATATATATATATATAATTGTTTAATAGCTTTTGTAGATTCGACTATTGTAGATTCGACGGAAAGATGGGGGCGGTACACTTGGACCTGGAGAGGGAACAGCTACTGCCGAACCTCTGGACATTCTCGTGGCTGACGGCTGGCCTGCTGTTGGTCGGTGTCTCAGGCAACGTCTACCTGGTCTGGGTGACGACCCGTCGTCGATTCACAGTCCGCTGGGAGACGTTCCGCCTCATCCTGCGCTACTCGAGTGTCGTCGACTTGTCCATGTGCGCCGTCCTCGCCTCGGTCGTTACGTGGCTGTACGTGGTGACCTACACCGGAAATGACGTAAAGTTGACGCTGAAATGCCCACTATACGATCGACATGGTTTGCTATGGAGCGGCGCGATTCTCGTCGGCAACGGCGTTGTCGTCGCCGCTCGTCAGGCGGTCACGTTGCTCGCGATTGACAGCGAGGTGGCGCTGCTGAACCGGAACCGGATGCGCACGGCGAGACTGTTGCGAGACGTCGCCGTCGTCGGCGTTATCTATTTCGGCGCGTTGGGACTGAGCACGAGATTCGCGCATGTCGTTGATAGGTCGTTGTGCTACGTCGTCGGTGCGATGTCGTTCCGCGCCGTCCATCTGTTCCTTGTTCCCATCGTCGTCACTGTTATCATCGGGATCGTGGTCGTCACGCGCCCGGTCGCTGAGCGTCAGCCACCAGGAGACCTGTTGTCCGACGAGGCAACGCTCACCGAACCATCATCGAAGGCGCCGGAAGATGACAGTGCTCTGGAGGAAGTGAGCCACTCCAGGTGGAATCGTCTCGTCATCGTCGCGCATGTCGCACTTGTCACGTGGTTCACCACGATGGCAGCCATGGCCGCGGCCGGAGTGTTGATTGAGCCGGTCAGTGCCGACACGCTCTTTGTGTTGACCAGCTGCACGTCTCTGACCAGCGCATGGAGCGTCTTCGCCGTCATCACATACTGGACGTAGCTGCGACCACGATCTACTCCCGGCAGATAAACACTCAACGTGCTTCACACACTTAAAATGAATATAAAACTGTTTTTATTAGTTAACCGATACGCCGCTAGTCGGGTGATTCGTATAATTAAAAAGCCCAATTATCTGAATTTTTGTTTTTCTGAGTACATATAATTTAACAATGTCATACTCCATATTTTGGAGGGGGCAGCCGGGGCCTAGTGGTTAAGGTGTTGGACTCTAAATTCAAGGGTTGTGAGTTCAAGACCCACACTGGTCATGGTTCGTTTTCGAAGCTTAGGCAATTTCGTTTACCCTACTTTGCCTCAGTCTACTCAGCTGTAAATGATTACAAACACTGTTTGGAAGGTACCTGCGATGGACTAGTGTCCCGTCCAGGAGAGTCAGTATAACTGCACTCTAACGCACTACAGAAACCAGGTTTAAGCCATATAAGCCTTCAAGGCTTCCTAAGGCGTAATGCCTGGGGGATGACTTTACCCTTCAAGGCTTCCTAAGGCGTAATGCCTGGGGGATGACTTTACCCACCTACCTTTACCTTCTCCATATTTTAATCTATTACCGTCAGAAATTTTATAAATCGGGAAATTGACGAATCATTAAATCATCTGATAAACAAACGTTACATTTCACTTTCAAGACCCGTAAAACAGTCGTCCTGTTAACCAATAAAAATCGGTGACAATTCCGTTTAAAACTCTTTCCTCGACTTATTTAGCCCATCGTGATTGATGGTGTCCAAATAAGTCTGGGGCATAGAATCAGCCGGCGAGATTGTTTGACACTCTGGACGACCGCATCTGAAACAAAGGTTTATGTTCGAGGGATTTTGTGCGGAGTATTTATGTCCGAAATTATCTGAATTGTTGGTTCTCAAAGTACATATAATTTAACAATGTCATACTTCATATTTTAATCTATTACCATCAGAAATCGTATAAATCGGGAAATGAATAGATCAATCAATCATAAAAATTATGATTAAAAAACGTTACATTTCCCTTTCAAGTCCCGTAAAACTGTCGTTCAATTAAAAGTCCCTCCTGAATTCGATTTTTTTGCTCGTCTCATTTTAAGTTAATTTTGCGAAAATTTAAATATGTCTAGTATCTAATACGACATGCTAACTCGTGTGTGCAGCTTCTGTATGTAGTTGTTGTGAAATCGTCAGACAAACTATTAAATTATTTAATTCTGCATGCAAAATATGTATTGAAGTGACAAATGAAACGCTGAAACCTCACGAATTTCGCACTTGGTGAAATTTTAAAACTTTGTCGTGATCGGCGAGAGGACCGAAGTCACGCCCGTGATCAGCTTTGGCCCCATAAAGTGTTTACTGTTTTGGATATCCACTGTTTTGAACCTTACCAGATATAACCACTATAGACCATTATTTCAATGATTTGAATAATAATACGCACCTCTTAATTAATCCGACTTAACCTATTCACACACTACATATTAGGACACCAACGAACCGGTTTCGCGCTAGGCGAAATCATCAGAGGATGCTTTCGGTGCACATTCCTTTTAAAAGTCTATCTTTAATTGATTTAGCCCATCGCGAATGATGGTGTCCAAACTAAGACTACAGTGGTGTAGGTCCTATAAAAAGTTTAGGTAATATCCGCAGTTTGTTCAATAAAAAAGTTCGTACTTTTGTTCAAATCGTCGAAAGAATGGACTTCGGTCGTTAGATTTGATAACTTCCCAAGTCATTACGGAGCCAACCTTTACCATTCAATGTACTTGTCGGTCACGTGTGTTTTGCGGGAGCACATGAAAACAAACAGTGAAACACGCGTAGAGGGGTGTAATCGTGCCGTGCAGTCACGTCAATATCTGGCTGTATTTCCAGTCACCACAGTTGATGTTTGGTCACTGGCGTAATAAAAAATCGCAAGCCACGTGACCAGGATGATTCTCGGTATACGCATATATTGTGACGTTTTAGACACGTAGATTAATTATTTGTTTTTTAAGATCATCGTTTTGCCAACTCTGATAGCGTTGTTGTTGAATGTTGTGGTCGGCTAACGGAACGTATGTGCATTTGTAGAGCTGTGGCATAGTGACACCCCCTTCCCGCCCCGTAGTGACCCCCCCCAGACTCCACGCAGGAGGCGGTGACGGGTCAAGGAGAAAGAAAGGAGGCGGGCGTTGTGTTGTAGAACTTGTATGCGGTGTTGGCTGCACGATATATATATATATATATATATATATATATATATATATATATATATATATATATATATATATATATATATATATATATATATATATATATATATATATATATATATATATATAAACAATATGTCGTTCGTCGTCGGTGCATTTGCCGACCATCCATATCGTGGCCGTGTTAACGTTTTACATGATTGTAAGAAAATGGAAAGAAATATTTGAAATGGATACGACGGAATTTCTGACAGCTTTACATTTGCGGCGGACATGTATGTTAATAACTTGACGGACCTGCTGTTGCTGTTGCTGATGATGTTGCTAGGTAAAGCGTCACGTGATGGATCTGGCAATATCTTGGTGGCTTCTTGGAACCCAACTCTCGAAATTGCGACGTAATTGTGGCAAATACAGTAGCGTAACTTAATGTAACTCGGAACAATCATAGCAAAGACGTCGCACGTAACTGTTCGCGGTGCGTTGCGAAAGGTTATACGTAATAAATACAAAGGGTAATTCGATTGTTCGTACAAAGGGAAATAGCTAGATAAATTTCGAAAATTGACGGGATCGTAGATGAAACCCTGAAAGCTCGAGATGCGAAATGTTTAAGGGGAGTAGCATAATACACATACAAACATAATACACATAAAAAACATAACACACATACAAACATAACACACATAAAAAACATAACACACATACAAACATAACACATATACAAAAGTACACTTGCTGTATTATAATAAGACAGCCTACGCATCGTCCCAAAATATTGAATCCTACGGCTCGTTTTCTTGATGACAGACGTACCAATTTCGTAAAAATTAATGTAGGCCTACATTGAAATAAAAGGGTATGAGAAAAAGAATGTAACTCTTACGGAGTCGAACCGACGACCAAAAGATTAACATTTTATGCATGTACCGTACACGTAGTACCGATTCGCTATCGGACTGAATACCCGTATCCTATTAACCCGGGTCATCTTATACACATTCAACCTATATAATTGAGACAAACACTTGTTATTGTGATTTCCGGTATTTCTTCCCTTATTTTTTTACTAATTCATAAAAATTACTGCAATTTGAAATGAACGCACAAATAAGTTATACGTCATTGTCATAACTGAGATATACTACTAAAAACATTAACATTTTGATTGTGCTGATGAACATTTGTGTATGCATGTTAGTCTTAAGACAGGCTCGTGTATGTGTTCTTGATGTACATAATTGTTTATTTAAGGTGTTAATTTAAAATTAATATGAACACATTGTATGGAAAATGCTTAATCCCAAGAAGGAGCAATCCATTTACGTCACAAATCATTAAAAGCAAATCAAATTGGTGGATGTGTTATTTATTCATTGGACATAGTTAGGGGAGACACGTTGCACCACATTGCAACAAGAAAACCAAATATTCTAGTACTTTAAAACATTGCTAACGAGTTGTTTACCTCTAGGGTGGGTCACTTTTCCATAACGGAAAACTTACAGTAAAGTGACCCGTGGTTCAATATATTATATAGTATGTTGACCTCTTTACCCCAAATTAAAATAACAAATGACATCGACACTGTTTCAGGAATCCAGGATATAACCCCCTCCGGACAAAATCCCTCGGAACTACCCCCTCCCACCCCCCATCCCCGTAGAAAACACCCTCTGGACGTAACCGCGCTGTTTCAGATGCGGTCGTCCAGAGTGTCAAACAATCTCGCCGGCTGATTCTATGCCCCAGACTTATTTGGACACCATCAATCACGATGGGCTAAATAAGTCGAGGAAAGAGTTTTAAACGGAATTGTCACCGATTTTTATTAGTTAACAGGACGACTGTTTTACGGGTCTTGAAAGTGAAATGTAACGTTTGTTTATCAGATGATTTAATGATCCGTCAATTTCCCGATTTATACAATTTCTGACGGTAATAGATTAAAACATGAAGTATGACATTGTTAAATTATATGTACTTTGAGAACCAAAAATTCAGATAATTGGGCTTTTTAATTATACGAAACACCCGACTTGCGGCGTATCGGTTAACTAATAAAAACATTTTTATATTCATTTTAAGTGTGTGAGGCACGTTGAGTGTTTATCTGCCGGGAGTAGATCGTGGTCGCAGCTATGTCCAGTATCTGATGACGGCGAAGACGCTCCATGCGCTGGTCAGAGACGTGCAGCTGGTCAACACAAAAAGCGTGTCGGCACTGACCGGCTCAGTCAACAATCCGGTCGCAGCCATGGCTGCCGTCATGGTGAACCACGTGACGAGTGCGATATGCGCGACGATGATGACACGATTCCACCTGGAGTCGCTCACTTCCTCCGGGGCACGTTCGACTTCCGGCGCCTTCGATGATGGTTCGGTGAGCGTTGCCTCGTCGGACAACAGGTGTCCTGGTGGCTGACGCTCAGCGACCGGGCGCGTGACGACCACGATCCCGATGATAACAGTGACGACGATGGGCACTAGGAACAGATGGAAGGCGCGGAACGACATCGCACCGACGACGTAACACAACGACCAACTTACGACAGGCGCGAATCTCTTGCACATTTCCGACGCGACGAAGTACACAACGCCGACGACTGCGACGTCTCGCAGCAGTCTCGCCGTGCGCATCCGGTTCCGGTGCAGCAAAGCCACTTCATCGTGAAATGCGAGCAATGTGACCGTCTGACGAGCGACGACGACAACACCGCTGGCGATGAGAATCGCGCCCCTCGACAGCAAACTCTCGCGATCGTGTAGTGTGCATTTCACGTGACTTCCGGTGTAGATTACCACGTACGGCCACATAGCGACCGAGGCGAGGACGGCGCACATGGACAAGTCGACGACACTCGAGTAGCGCAGGATAAGGCGCAACGTCTCCCAGCGGACGGTGAACCGACGACGGGTCGTCACCCAGACCAGGTAGACGTTGGCTGAGACACCGACCAACAGCAGGCCAGCCGTTAGCCACGAGAATGTCCGGACTCTCGACAGTAGTAGTTCTGGCTCAGTGTCAAAGTGTACCGCCGCCATCTTTCCGTTGAACAGTCCCGGCTTGTCTACAACGGCCGGTATACTAATGTTATTAAACAATCATATATTTATTGACGACCGCATATGGATATATAACAGTGTTTTCATGGAAACAAACGAAGCACACGTGGTCGAACTGATCCACGTTCAACACAGAGGTTACAATTTAACAAGAGATTTAACAAGATTTGCCATCCAAGCCAAAGGCCCAGATGGCAAGTGGACAAGGAAGCCATTGGCTTATCGAGAGTCCAACAATGTTCACCTACTTATAACCCGCCCTCCTGATATATGTGTCAACCTTGTTTTTAAACATATTCACGCTGCTAGCAGTTACACAATCTGTAGACAATTTGTTCCATTCATTTATGGTCCTCTGTGAGAACGAGTGCTTCCTGATGTCCAATCTACATTGATCCTTTACTAATTTTACCTCATGTCCTCTAGTTCTGCTATCCTTCTTGAGTGAGAAAAACATATTTCTATCAATATTTTCATACCCATTCAATATCTTAAAAACTTCAATCTGATCTCCTCTTAACCTCCTTGTCTCTAGAGTTGTTAAACCACATTCTTCCAGGCGTTCTTCATAACTAAGGTCTCTAAGTTCTGGAATCATTTTAGTTGCTCTCCTTTGTATGCGTTCAAGCGTATCTATATCCTTCTTACGATATGGTCTCCATGCTTGTATACAGTATTCTAAATGAGGTCTAACTATTGCTTTATAAAGAGGTATAATTAACTTTTTTCCCTTGTATGTTATGCTTCTTCTAATCAATCCAAGAATTTGATTACCCTTTGAAGCTGCAATACCACACTGCTCTGAAACTTTCATATCAGCGCTTATTGTAACTCCTAAGTCCTTTTCTTTTACAGTAGTACCCAAAACAGTATCTCCCATTTTATAGTTTACATTCAAGTTCCCATGTCCTGTATGTAGGCATTTACATTTCCCAAAATTGAATAGCATCTGCCATTTCTCAGACCATTTCACTAATCTGTCTAGATCGTTTTGTAAATGTTGTTTATCACCATCAGTATTAAGTTTTCTAAACAGTTTTGTGTCATCCGCAAATTTCAGTACGTTACTTGTTATACTGTCGTCCAAGTCATTGATATAAATTAAGAATAATATAGGTCCTAATACTGATCCTTGAGGTACCCCACTCAAAACCGATTTCCAATTTGAAACTTCTCCATCTACTACAACTCGTTGTCTACTGTCAGTCAGCCATTGTTCTATCCAGTCAGTTATGCTATCCCCGATACCATGGGCTTTTAATTTAAGTAGCAATCTTTGATGTGGCACTTTGTCAAAAGCTTTTTGAAAATCTAAGTAGATAATATCTACTGGCGATCCCACGTCTATCCACTTAGTGATTTCTTCCAAAAAACATAACATATTTGTTAAGCATGACCTCGCTTTAAGGAATCCATGTTGAGATGAATTTAATAATTTATGCTTAACGAGGAAGTCCACCATATGGTCTTTAATTAACCTTTCTAATAATTTACAAATCACTGACGTTAAACTCACTGGTCTGTAATTCACTGATTTATTTCTCGAACCCTTTTTAAATAATGGTATGATGTTTGCTTCTTTCCATTCAAACGGAACAACTCCCTCTTTTAATGACAAGTTGAATACTCTTGCAAGTGGTATACTGATTTGATCTACTGTTTCCATTAGTAATTTTGGAGGAATCCCATCCACTCCCGGTGATTTGTTATCCTTCATTGCCTTTATTTTCTTAGCTACCAATTCTGGAGTTACAACTAACGGTCCTAAATATTCAGATTTAGCCCCCTGAAATTTAGCATCAGCAACTGGTAATGAACTAATATCTTCTTTGGTAAACACTGAACTGAAGTAACCATTTAGGTCTTCCGCCATTAAAAACCCCTGAAATTGGCAGCCATTGTCTGACGTCAATGCATCAACGACATTAACAAACACGGTAGTGCAATGGACACCGCTTAAAGGTTCCTCCTAAATTCGATTGTTTTCGCTCGTATCATTTCTAACTAATTTCTAGCTCGTTGGTACAAGTTACGTTTCGGTGAAAATCATCGGACAAACTATTTAGTTATTTTTGAAGCGTATCCGGTCAAAATTCGGCGAAAATGGGCAAATATGGTCCGGAAATAACAGAACATCAGTATATGATTTCGCAAGTTGCCCGATCTTACAATCACCGTCAACAGAGCCTATCCAAAATAACCAGTGGCTCCTGTTATGCATAATATAACACTATAAAGATGAATCACATTCCCCGACAGAGGCGCCAGTCAATATATCACCACTGCCACAACTTGATTATATATTCAAAGCGGATAGTTTCGAATGGTTGCCTTGGCAACGCGACTTGTTACGTCATTACAACTGTGCTCTTGAGTATACGTAACGTAGTTTCAAACAAAAACGTGTGTTTCGAGACAAATTTTCGATGCAAACATTATCCATAATTGTATGCAACTGAAATTGAGAGATTTATTCACAACAATTAGGAGAGTACCCAATGAAATACAGATGTACAGTGGAGTTCAAGAAACTTTTTCTCGACTTCAGTCAGCTCGCAGCAGGTACATATATGGCTATTCAGGTGATGTTTTATTCCGTCTGCCACCGTTTCATCTTTTCATGCGACTGGCAACAGTCCGCATTAAAAATAAGCAACAGGATTGAAAAAAAATAAACGAAAATGTCAAACAAATTTCTTAACTTTTTTGTCCGTTGAACATCAAATGACGGAGATTTCAATCTCCGTGACGGAAATTTCAATCTCCGTGACGGAGATTTTTAGGCTATGTCAAAATTACGGAGACTCCGTACGAATGACGAAGAGTTGAATGTGTGTAATTCGCTCAACTATTTTGCCGTACGCAGAAACAAAGATACTCAACAATTGCTCAATCGCGGTTGAAGTTATACAAACGTCAGATCATCCGATGTTTAACGTTCTGACGCTAGCGTTGTGATTTCTGTTTGATACCAGTGAGCGTTATTGTTGGTACATTATTGTTGGTACGATGTATTCTTTGATGAAACAGTAAGTATTTAAATGTTTGTTTTTTGTCGTGGATGCATCAGTGTTACGACTTCAAGGTAACGTGGATACTTTTGCGTTTAACGCGTTTTGCAAATAAACGCCTTAATAATCTGCTGGTCATATTGTCAATGGATATCGTCGGTGAATAATTGGTCAAGCGAATATCGGAAACTAGTAATGTTATCAGTTTAAACAAGATATGCTTACCTTGAGCAATGTCAACAACCCAACAATCTCAGCCAACGCGACGGTCTCTGTAACAACGCCTCAACGACCCGTGCATGCGCGGCACCGTGTTTACTGGGGCGAGGCGTCATCCTATTTTAATCGGACGTGTCACAATGTTCACGATTGCATATTCATGATATGTGTCACAAGACAGGTAATGTGCACGCGGCAGAATGTTTTGGTGACAAATGGAACCAGGCAAATGTTCTGACAAGAAGCGGTTTTGCTATGCAGAAAAAAACATCCTACTTGCGGCGAACTGAACGCTATTCAGACCGTAATAAAAGCCACGATTGGGATATTAAAGAGTACGCGAAATTACTTTTTTTCTTCCCAAACTGCATTGTCCATACTCTAAAAATAATTTACTGCTACTCAACTAATTTTTTAATTCCCTCGGTCACCCCGTAAAAGAGCTTATTTGGTCATGTTTTGTGCACACAAAATGTACCAGTTTGTAGCGACATCTAGCGACAGCGGACAATATTCGTGACGTCACGAAAGGAAGGCCAATCTCGCAACACAATGTTGGATTCATCTGATTCTTCATGTGATGACACTATTTCGTATTTAGAAGATGTGGATAGTGATATTGGGGAGTGTTACTGTTATGCAGACCCCGAGCCCCTGGTCCCCAACCGTACATGCATGAGCCAGAGGCAGAGGCTGTGTCTGTGCGTGTCGAGGATAAACATGCTTTGTCCGACGGCGACGGTGCACAGGCAGAGCCAGAAGCCGTCTCACACGTCTCGCAGTGGAAGCCGTCTCACACGTCTCGCAGTGGTAATTTGTCTATTTAAGTACTCTGTAAATTATCTTTAGTGCTAGCATTTTATAAGTATGCTATAAACCATCAATGATAAATTTCTCACTGCGGACCGCTGGCGCTGGCACGTTGAACTGGTAGCTGGGACACCAAGAGTACTGGTACTGGCTGTGGCAGTCTTTTTTCCACTAATGTAGTCCGTAGACGTAGTAACAGTGGGATAGATGGTCGGAATTGCAGATTCCTTCAACATCAGGCCTTTGGCGTATCCCATGTCGAACTTCAACTTGTTTACAAAGTCGCCATCACAAAAATGCTTGCTGCATATGAAAACCGATTCTTCAAAATTCCAACGTGCACGGGTTCTGCGGACGAATCTGGCCCATATCTGTCAGCGATGTTTGTCACTTGGAAACTTGTGCAGACTTACTCTTTCACTTGGCGTGTTGCTGCATCCAAACACTACACAACGATTTACCATGTCTGCACTTGCTAAATATATGTAACAGATCCAAACGATCCGAATTTTATAACGAGAAATATGAGCTGTGTTATCAATGGATGGATTAAAAGAATGTAAACAATGGCGCACAATACGGCTGCATGCGCAGTAGGCCCAGCAGTTTCCGCCTGTTCTGACGTCACGGGCTGTCTGACCTAGATTTCGCGGACTGCACTGTAGCGATGCCAGATGGCTATCATTAATCTGTCTGTGGTGACTAATTAACTTGATGGATGCTGCTAATATTTTGTTACATGAATTTGGTATACTATAAGCTGCCTTGCTGGCCAGTTGAATGTCATTATTGTAATTTCACTGCAGGAGGTCTTTAAGAGAAATCTTATTATAATAATAGTGAACTCAAGTGATAGCATAGCGCCGGCATTGCTTGTACAGCTCAAATACACGTTGTTTACTTAGGTTTTCTTAGGTTCTTCCTGACCGTAGGCGGTGGCCTCGGTGGTCAGATCTTCAACTTTCCCTTGGAATGCTCTACGACTTCCTGGCAAGGCAGTTTTGTAGTTGTAAAGAAACTCCTCAGTACTCAAATGTCTATCTAGACGGTTTTTAAACGAATTGACGCTTGGGGCAGTTACAACTACTTCCGGTAGATCATTCCATAATCTGGTAACTCTAAGTGAGAAGCTTTCTTTTCTAACATTTGTACAAGCACGTTCTATAAACAATTTCAAACTATGACCCATTGTTCCTTCCCTTGTATCACTGTCTTTGTGCAGCTTAATAATGTTAGACACATCACTGTCATATTTCCCATGGAGCAGTTTATATACCTCAATTATATCCCCACGAGTTCGTCTATATGCAAGTGTAGGAAGTTTCAATCTCTGAAGTCTTTGTATGTATTAAATTCACAAGCAGCACTGCCTTGTGAGCTGCGAGAGCTACAAGTTGTCTGGTCTCTCGTGAGGTAGACCATTGTAACGTCACAGTTGTTTTGTTAGAGACTAAATTGACTAATTGTACTCAACTTTATATATACATGTGTGCGTGCGTACATGCTTGCGTGCGTATATATATATATATATATATATATATATATATATATATATATATATATATATATATATATATATATATATATATATATATACATATATATATATATATATATATATATACATACATGAAAATAGGTATATATATATATATATATATATACATATATATATATATATATATATATATATATATATCAGCGTATATATGTGTGTGTGTGTGTGTGTGTGTGTGTGTGTGTGTGTGTGTGTGTGTGTGTGTGTGTGTGTGTGTGTGTGTGTGTGTGTGTGTGTGTGTGTGTGTGTGTGTGTATATATACATATATACATATATACACATATTTTCATGTATATTACAAATATTCATGTATATCTAACTATAATCGCGCTAGTGTATGTTTGCATGTGGTTACGTTAATGTTTTCCTCCTAGACGGCTTGCACCTCGGGCGCCAAACATTCAGGGATTAATCTACGGCCCCACGAATGAAACGTAGCGCCTTTATTTTTTCGAAATACCCCGTATATATACCCCGCTTCAATCAGTGGTGTAATCTTGGGATCCACCATATTAGAAGTCAACATCTTCCACAATGCCCCTCTCAAGATAGTACCAAATGCAGCCTTGAAGTCCACAAAACTGAAATACTGCGGAACCTGCTGCTTTGATAGATGAGCGTCAATGTTGTCATCTATACTCTTGAGTGTCATCTTACAAAAGACCTTACCCGGGATGGATAACAGGTTAATTGCTCGGTAGTTTGACCCGGTTAACGTGCCCCCTTTCTCGTGCATTGGGTTGATCACACTTCTGCACCAATATGTTGGTAACCATTTCTGATGTCATGCTGCATTGCATATTTTCATGAGCATCTCAGCCATCTCCACGAGGCGTTTCCTTGACTCCATTGCTTTGACAGCCTTCTGTACCTCCTCTATTGAGAATGGTGGTCCAAAAAGTTCAGAGATGTCCCAACCAGTTCAGGATTGTTGCTAAGTTCTCACACATGTTTAAACAATTTATAAGAGTTGGCTTCTTGAAATCCTCCTCCATCACTTGCATATTTTCCTCACTTTTTTTTCTTGTGAGTTCTTATCGCCTTCTTCACTGGTCTGTTCTTATCTATGTACGTTTGACGCCTTCCCTGACACTATGCTGCTAGAACTGATGGAAGATTGACTACCTGCTTTCTACGCCTGAAGGCAACCACTTTCTCAGTGATTTCATTTGGTGTCTAACCAGAGTTCCTCCACTGATCTATCACCAATTTCCAAAATGTTGAAAGGCTCCACCAATTGATTATAATTGTGGTAAAACACAGTGCCATATTCTATAGTAAAAGGGCACGCATGTGCCAGACTATGGTGACATGTACAGGCCATGCCACATTACACATCACTCGTTCCTGGCAAGTTCAGGAAAACACATCTATAGCGTCGCTTAAGCAACACATTTGACATCAAAAAGTTGCACAGACGAGCTAGCATGTCGCAATGGATACAAGATAAGCTTGATTTTCACAAAAGGAATTTGAAATGAGAGGAAAAACAACGTTCGTTTTTGTTTGAAACTAGCAAGTTGTAAATAACAACTACGTTGCCCGGCCAACAATTTCTTTATGCCACTCTGCAACTGTCCATTTTGAATTTATTATCAAGTTGTGGCAGTGGTGATATGCCGAGTGGCGCCACTGTTAGATGTGGGAGTGTGAGAGAAGTACTGAATATTTTTTCTGGAAATTACGTCATTTTAGCGAAATTAACCAATCGCAAGCCACGTCACGTATTGTTTCTTAATATACGCACACATTGTGACGTTTAATATACGTATATTATTGTTTTGTTGGATATGTTGAAACAAAAATGGCTAATGTTATCAAGATCGTCGTTTTGTCAACACTGTTGGCATTGATAGTGGGTGTAGTGGTCGGCAAACGGAACGTAAGTGCATTGTTAGAGCAACCACGCGTAAGCTGCTGCTCACCTCTCCTCTGGACATGTTAAATAAATAAATATATCGGTCAAACAATATGTCGGTGTATACTGGTTGGTGTAGTTTTCGACCTACTTAATATAATATGCCGTTTAAAAAAAATCTGAAGAAAGATTTTGTGTAAGAGATCGATTTACCAAATCAGCAAAAGCTACTTCATTTATTCAATGCAAACAAAGTATTAAAACAGTTGTTTTGAGTGAAAAACTTACGAATATTGAACGTCTGAACCATGTCGCGCTAGTCGAGGAAACCGGCGGAATTCGATTTATATTTATGGCAAGCCGTACAGACAATCGTTTTTAATTTTACCACTTTGTTCCAATTATGTCAACTTTTTATCAACCAGGCTTGACAAACACATACACATATATTTGCATTGAATTTATAATGCTAATGTAGTAAATTTGTTCTCGTATATTTAACACATTTTAATTATTCCTACTTTTATGACAAGACTAGCTTGCCATACATCTACCACAAAAAGGGCTATTATTGTCACGTGGCCAAGAACGAGACATGCGTCAGCAGACGCTCAATAATAATGTCTGGTAAGCATGCAAAGTCGGTTTTTTATCAAGGTATGTATATCATAAACGTGTTCCAAGTCATATTATATATAAAAGATATATTTTGCTCAGACAAGACTCTGTATGGTTATTGTCGTAAACAGACGCTGTGACGTCTCTAACCCGATAACAGGCGAGATTTCAATGGATCGAAAACTGGCGTGGGTCGAAAACTGCACCGGTAACTATATTTGCCGACCTTCCATATCGTATGTACCGTGCACAAATTCGGATTTTTTTTCAGGAATACCTCATTATCCCATTTCAAAATTTTGCTTCAAATGGAAAAATCGTGATAACGTACATATTTTCTTGTGTTCGTAGGACAAACTTGTTGATTTTCTCACATTGGTGGCCGTGCTAACGTCTTGCATGATTGTGAGAAAATATGACCATAAAAAATTCTATAAATTTACGAAATGTAGGCTACTAGCCCTGATATCAGCGTGCTGAACAAGTTGTGTCAAAGTCACATACCTCCAGTTCGTTTAATTGTGTCGTAAATGAGTTAGCCGTCAAAACTGACAGTTTTCGCCAACTTTTAATATGCCTACCGATGTGTCGGGAATACCATTCCCAAAAGACATTCTAAAAAAGCTCTTATATAGTCAATAACACACATTGTGTGTGGTAAATCAACGTAAATATGAAGAAAACTCAATATTAAGTAAACACGGAGGGGTCACATTTCCATTGTGGCAGGGGTGATTATGCCATCATGGTGTATTGACTCCCGGGGTCGTTTTATAACGCGGGTCAAAATACCATATGATATTACTTTGTTTCTCTATACTTTTGATTTTATATTAATAATGGCAGTATGTGTAATCCATTCAACTTGATAATACATTATACACTTTTAGATGAACGTTAGCCTGGGGGTCATCACCCAAACTATTGCAATACTATTACGAAAGTTTCATAACTATCGCGATAGTATTGCGATAGTATCACGGAATAGCGAGTAGCCAAGCAAACAGTCCCAAACTCTAATTTATGGGTGGTGGCATTTTTATTTCTTTCATTAATATTTTACTAATTCATACAGACAATGCACTTTGATAGGAATGTTCAAATCTATTATGTCATTGTCATAACATAGAAATACTACTACGGAAACTCAGTTATGTTAATGAACAGTTGCGCATACAAGTTATACTCTTAACACAGGCTCAAATTATCTTTAAGAGTTCTTTGTGTACATCACTGTTAATTTTTTAAGATGCTAATTTAAAGGTAATGTGACAATTGTTTTAATGCTTAATGCTAACAAAGAACAATCCATTTAAATCACAAATCATTAACAAAACAAATAGCATTGGTGGGTGTGGTACTTGTTCATCTGAACATTATTATTTGTGACCTAACTTTAGGGGTAATTAACATATTCAAGTAATTTTAATGAATTGCGATGGAGGTCTCCATAGGGTGGTAATTTTCCCATACGGGAAAACATTCGGTAAAGTGACACGGGGGTCGATTATACTATGTGGTATTCTGACCTCCGGGGCACTTTACCCCTGGGTCAAAATACTATATGGCACCGGCACTGTTTCAGAATCGATCGTCCAGAGTGTCAAATGACTTCGCCGGCTGCAAGACACCGTGCAGGAACGGCGGCAGGTGCGTGTACGACCAGTTGACGGAGAAACAAAGATGTCGATGCGCCGCCGGCTTTGCCGGTCCCGTGTGCGACGTGAGGGTGGCTGCGGAACGCATGAGTCGCGGGAGGAGACGAGGAAAAACACGCGGAAAGAAACAGCTTGACACATTTGGCGGCACGTATAATGCCCACCCGACATGTATCCAGAGCCCGGCAGACAGCCACCTAGACCAACCAAAGCAACTAAGAGCCGCTTGCGATGTTTCTTCATAACTTTACCTTTTGGCGGAGGCATAAAACATAAGCTATGTGTGCTTCGGGATTAGAAATCGGCGAACCGAGCACAAACGCACACTCATCAACGGACCGGCAGGTCTAACGGAACACTGTCAAGTTCGTCAAAACCACGCGCGAAAACAAAAGAAGGTTTTCATCATTGAAGACACTCCGTTACATAAACATTGGCATCAGAACCACGTGTAAAGATGAATAAAGTATTCAAACATTTTCCGTGTAAATAATAGCACGTGTTACTACTTATCGCACTTGCCTAAACTTTAGCACCTGTTCAATAGCATACGCTACCGTTAAGTGACTAGTAGGCGTAGCGTTTGCGTGTCTATTGGAAACTATACGGTAGCTTGTATTTAAATGTCCCTCCTTAATTCGATATTTTCGCTAGTCTCATTTCGTATTCATTTTGCGAAAAATTAAACCAACGTAGCATGTACTGCAACATGCCAGCTCGTTTGTGCAACTTTTGTATGTAGTTTTGTTGTGTGAAATCATCACACAAAGTATTAAACTAACAAATGTTTGGCCAAACATTAATTAAAGTGAAAATGGAAACGCTGATACTCACGAACTGCACCCTTGGTGAAATTTCGTAACTTTGTCACAATGATCGGCGAGAGAATGGAAGTCATGCCAATGATCGGCGAGAGAATGGAAGTCATGCCAATGATCGGCATTGACTCGCACAACGCTTACCTTTTTGGATATCCACTATTTTGATCCTTACTAGATCTAACGACTAAAGTAAATTCTTTCGATGATTTGAACAAAACTATTTACACACTACTTGTTTGGACATCAACGAACCGGATTTGCGATAAGCTAATTCAGTTGAAGATGGAGTTTTAAAGTTAGCCAACCAGAATCAGGAATGTTTTTGCTTTATTAGACGCAGTGGCGTATACGTAGGGGTTATCGGGCCAAGCTTCCATTTCGGCTTACATTTTTGCTGTATGTTACCAGTTGCGCCACTACGTGGTACTACTCTAAATTAATGGGTAACTAAACTTGGCTAAGTCAAAGATGCCTGAAATGGGCATTCGACAACATTGGGTTGTCGTACATTCCATGATGTGGCTTCATCCGTTGTCGAAAATCTCTTCTTACTATAATACAGCTAGTTTGTATGTTTGACTTTGTTTGTACGTTAGTCAAAATGTATCCTCAAATAAAAAGGTAGGCCTATGACAAAAACACGTTTCCTCTTACGTAGTCAAACCCACGACAATAATAACAGTAACATTTTTACATCCATGTACGATAGTATCTATTCGGTTTTCGGACTCTATACCTGTATCGTACGACTATTAAAGCAGTTTGCAAGTGTTGCACGGTGAAGCGGTCAGTGAACGGAATCAGCCGATAATAGTGTAAATGTTCCCCGTGGTAAATGCACACGTGGGTCTATTTCCAACACTATATACAGTAGTGGATGCCCGTGGTAAAACATACCCATCTGTACAAAATGGGAATTTGATATGTGCTTAACGAGCTAGAATTTGTTGAAGTGGTTCATTGATGTACGTGCTATTACGAAAGATAAACAATGTTTAAATCACCAATGGCCATTTAAAAATCTTTTGAGACTACGAACACGGTTTTAAACACTTTTGTTGCACAGTTTCGTCTTTCGGAATAACACATTATACCAAAAGAGGTCTACCACTTCTAAAAAAAATCAATTCAGTAAACACATAAACAATTCCATTGTTAACCGGGGCTCCATTTACCACGAACATATACCTTGGTGAATGTACCACGTGCCGTTTATTTACAATATTACACCGGCACTGTGTCAAACGCTGTCGTCCAGAGTGTCAAATGATCTCGCCGGCTGCAAGACACTGTGCAGGAACGGCGCAGGTGCGTGTACGACCCGTTGACGGAGAAACAAAGATGCCGATGCGGCGCCGGCTTTGCCGGTCCCGCGTGCGACGTGAGGGCGTCTGTGAAACGTATGCGACGCAGAAGAAGACGAGGAAAGGACGCAGAAAGAAACAACTTGAATCAGTTGGCGGCCTGTTTATAGATCCGCCCGAATGTGAGAGCCTGGGAGACAAAGCAACAAGATCAATTTCGACGACAACTGGGAGTTACCCATTGATGTCATACAGGGGGGGGTCCAGGGGGTCCGGACCCCCCCTTTTTTAGTACCATAAATCCATTGCAATTGCATGTCAACGGGGGACAAAGGCATTGCTAAGAAACAACACAAGGTCAAAATTGTCACTTACTACGTACGAAGTCTTTAGTAGCAGGCCGACGTTTTCAGACACTGATCTATCACAGGCGATATACATGGCGTCCAGGGGATCCCCATAATGAGTTCGGCCAAAACTAATCATGAATTCACTCTTTATAACGTATCTAATAAGAAACACGCTGCACGACATATTACTAATATACGCAACCATGGTTATGCGACAGCGCAATCGCAGATTTTTAATATGATGTTATTCGTTTGATGGGTAAGTTTGTCGTCGATCTGGCGTCACAAGGCCCTTACTTGCCGTGCCTTAAATTTAGTACTATAAGTATTTATTAGTTTGCGCCACCTGTGAGAAACTAATAGCACTCGCACGTCTATTTGAAACTTTACGGTAGCTAGAATTTAAGGTTTGCCACTCAGAATCAGGAATGTTTATGTTTTATTAGGAATTTATAAATGTCACAGATGCCTGAACTGGGCAAACCATGAATGATCATTATACAGAAACATTATTTGAAAGGGTAATCAGAGTAATCACCGTTTATCTAGGAAAGGTTTGCCCCATCAGTGCAAACACTGGTTCTGTGGACTTGGACGAAGCCCTATTGGTGCAGGTTTGAGCATATTGCGATCTCTGTGACAACTAGCTACGGCTGGCGCGTTTTCTTTTCATATACAAGTCCGTTCTCAGATGGGTTCGGGAGATTAGAAGGAACCACCTTTTTGAGAGAATATTTTAACTGTAAAAAAAATCAGAAATCATCCCAGCAATCCCCGGCTGGTTGTGTACGCTCGATGCCCCTTTTCAAAACCCTATTGACGGGGTTACTGTATATACATACATATAGTAGTCTAGTTTCCCCCTAGTAAGACCACCGCTGCAAAAGTGCAGTGGTCTTATTAGAAGGGTGACCTCTGTAAAGTAGACACTTGGGCAGCCTCCTGCCTCACACACGGTCACATTCAAAATAATATTCATTTATATAAATGCATGTTCTGCAGCCTCATCTGGTTGTTAACCTGTCGCAGCCATTCTGCGAGCAAGTTCCCTGGCATCCAGGCATTCTTGTTCGACCCTAACGAGATGCTCCAACCGCCGGTGGCGACAATTTCTCACCAGCGGCGCTCGCACACAGCAGAGCCAGCATTCGTTCCTTCGCCAGCTTGCCATTTTTACAGGGTTCCTACGTGTCCTGAACAACCTGGAATATACTGGAATTTTAACATTTTAATTCCAGGCCTTGGACATATTGAAAATATCATTAAACCGTCTAGAAAATACTTAAAAACAAGAAAGAATGCCTATATATGGTGCCTATATATTATTTGGATTGCAGTGCAGGTGCAATGGTGTTACAATTAGTAATGAACTACAACATAGTGGTAAGCACAACATGTTTAATTATATTAATGGTGGAGGCGCTTCATGCCTAACCAGCGACCAGCTGATAAGACTCTGAAGAAGTTTACATCAACATACCAGAGGGCGACACTATCGTCTAGCTGTAGATTTTGACAGGCGAGCGTTTCAACTGAGAAATACTCTAATATATAATCCCTGTGCAGTTTCACTGCCTTCGGCGCTATTGTCGTTAAACAATGTTTGGTCTCTTCAGCAGAAACCAAGATGTTCCAGGGAGCATACAAAAGCTTGAAGCGGGGTTTTGGCCCGAACTGGTCGGACAGGTAAGACTGTCTTGTGTGGGCGATATTAACGGGATTTTCGGTGCATTGACGATTGATGGCGGATATTCATTGATTGTGATGTGATGTATGTTATTGGGTTCGCGAAGATGCAGCAACAGGCATAGTCATTAGGGTGTTCCCAATGATGATATATGAGGTGCTTATTTGGAAAAGTCGGCATACCAGGTTGCAGCAGATGTCATCTTTTAGAATTTAATCTTTCGTGGGACAGTTTCATGACAAACTGCCATATGCCTGATGATATGGTAATGATAATGGCCATGCCCAGGTCAGTGGTAATAGTAATATGTAATAGTAATTATTACGAATATTATATTATATTACTCTTCTATTACAATTGAATATTTAAATCACATATCAAAATAATAGGTTGTTAGGCATAAATATCAAACTGTGCGTCTGTGTTTAGCAATTCTTCATGTAAGCCACCTTCACGTACCAGACATCAAAGTAGTCTACACTTGGGATTAATGCTGGCTTCTTCTGACTTAACTCCAATAGCCCATAAAGACAATTAAGGCTGAGAGGCCATGTGCAGTTTACAAGGCATTCAATGATCCCACTTCCCCTATCCAACTATCTTTTTTTCATTGTTATTGTGGAGGTCCCGATTTTTCGTGATATGGCATATGCATGATATGGCTATCAAAACTGGTAATACTAGTGTCATGAGTAGGCTTATTTGCTAGCAGATTTAATTTGTAAAAATATGTCTTACAGATGATATGATCTACAGATAGCAACAGTGTATAAAAGTGGCAACAAAAATTTAAGCCACCACAATTTTATTTTTTATGTGCTCTCCATTAATACATGTAACATGTACATAATATTATTCTTTCAGACCTGGTTTGAAGCAGAAAATGTCATCCGTCGCCAATTTCCCAACATCACGGTAAATTTATATAACTGTATTAAAGGCTAAGATTGTGACCAAATGTCTTGTGATAAAATTTCATGGGGTCACTATCAAATACATTGAAAGATATAGCAAGCAATAACAAGTCTTATCCCCATTAATGCAATAATGATGCTCCTTTCAACTGGCTAAATAGTATCATGAATAGATTATAAGTTTTCAGAAAATTATGCAGAGTTTAGAGGCAGAGTATAGATTCTGTACTTTCCAGATATATAACAAAATCTAACTTGCCATTTATTGATACCAAGGCACAAAGTATTCTGAAAAGTATTTGGAAATTTGAAATACTTTAGGGAAGTATTGACATTCAAATTATGAAATAGTTTAATTTTGAACATTAAGTGCAAATGCTATTAAAAAAATACTTAAATACTTTCAAATACAAATGTATTTGGCCGCCATGTCTGGTACCCCATTACAGGTGTCCTCTGTATCTGCCCTCAGGTTCAAGTGCTCCCTGTAAGCACGTGTATTCAGAAGAAGTTCTCCCCCAACCGAGTCAAGATCTTTGTCAATGCAGAAGGACGAGTGGTCAGGGTTCCAAAGATCGGGTGAAGAGAAATGTTAACAAATGT
This sequence comes from Lamellibrachia satsuma, assembly GCA_033239005.1. Taxonomy (NCBI): domain Eukaryota; kingdom Metazoa; phylum Annelida; class Polychaeta; order Sabellida; family Siboglinidae; genus Lamellibrachia; species Lamellibrachia satsuma. The sequence goes on from BSQZ01000051.1 coordinate 1,041,707, forward strand.
GTGTAATTTCACACATTACCTAATCTACCACAATCTGTATATGTTTATGCAATGGTAAATCTAGTCATGATAGAATCTCTGGTGAGTTCCTGCTGTCTCCAGTCTGCTATTTGTAAGACTATTTCTAAGGTTGTACACGTAAAAATTCACATGGTTTTAAAAATACGTGTTACTTCATGTACAGTATTTATTTTACATTATGTTATGTAAAAAGTAAGTAATTTTTATCCATTTATAATACACACATTCTACACGATTTACTCGTTTAATGTGCCTTGCTGTTAAAATAGCTTGCAACTGTATAACAATTTAAGTCCCTTGCTGTTAAAGACACTGGCCCAGTCCTGAAGGCAACCTTACTAGCTTGGTTTGACTGTATGTATATTCTAATTTTATATATAATTATATATATTATGTATATATATATATATATATATAATTATATATATTATGTATATATATATATATATATATATATATATATATATATATATATATATGTATATATATATATAAAATGTATATAAATATATATATATACATTATGTATGATATATGTATAATATGTATATATATTGTATGTATATATGTACACACACACACAAATGCACCAAGATTGTTGCCTTAAATGTATGTGAGTGCTATTTTAAGTCATGAATGATATACTATGGTATTTCAGTTGTGTTGCAATGCTCAACCACTGCCATTTGATTGCCGAAGTGCTAGTCATTTATACACTTTTTTATTTTATACACATCTATTTTGAGCACACATGTATATGTTATATATTGTAGCATTATAATGTATTCCATTGTATCTTTTTTGTTTTAAATTGTGTAGATATTAATTCAATTATGTGTTGTTTTGGGTGTTATTTGTTTAATCCCAGGTTAATGGTACCGCCATCAGGCAACATATTATATTGTATTGATAAATTGTAGCGAATAATTTGAGTTACAAAGTTACATGATGTAATTGAAAATACCAACTACATTTTCACCAATTCCAATTACTTTTAACAATGAAACACCAATTCCGGAATATGAATCTGCGTTTCAGTTCCAATTACAATGTAATTGACCCCCAAGTCTAGTATTATATTATGTGATGTCTCCCTAAGGTTTTCTGTTATGACTGAAAGTAACTAGTTTTTGTGATCTATTTAACTAGCTTGGTTGCAGTTGCCTTGGTGCTTTAAGAAAATTGTCTTACACTGGGTTTGCATGTTGGCCATTCTGTTAAATTTGTAAGGAATTCATACGTGCCAACTTTGATGGTTTACCGATAACTATTACGGATTTTATTATCTTACGGTCTTGGGAGGCATTCCTTAGTTTTGTGAGGTTTTTAGCAAGGATATGGCTGGTGTTTGTCTAATTGCATGTGAGTAATAGCTCGTCTGTTTAAAACACGTCGAAGGGTGACCCTCGTGAATATTGCAGCCATGTGCAGTCAGCTGTGCCAAAGTCTCACAAGATCCAATCTGCTTCGAGCATGCATCGTAAACAAGTATGTAGATAATCATAGGGGTTCTTTTATGGGTCTTATGTATTCGTGTTACCAGTCTTACAGGGTTGCACTACTCAGTGTGGGCACGTGTGGTAGTCAACAGGTGTTTGTCATAGAATGGGTTTGTGCAAATGTGTTGATTTTGATTTATGTATGCGGAATAAGTTAGAAATGAAAAGAGAACAACTAAATTATCTGTCTGATTGAGCAGGAAACTAGGTGGTTGAAATTGTTCCGCGTGTGTCAAGACTTCAGGATGGTGATTATGCAGAATGGTGTTGTTACAATTGATGATTGTAAACTAGTCAATTAATAGTGGCCACCCGGAATAACCCGTGGCGCCTCTGGTGCACAATATAACACTAATATAAAGGTGAAATCACGTGAGAATGTCGAAGGAAGTACAACATGTGATTTGTGTGAATCGTTTGCCGAGACCATCGCGTATCTTCGCCAACGCATGCTCAATCGCGTTTGAAGTTATTCAAACGTCAAATCCGCCGATTTTTTCGGTTCCGCTGCTAGTGTTGTGCTTTCTGTTTAATATCAGTAAGTGTTATTGTTGGTATGATGTATTCTTGGCTGAAACAGTCATTCTTTCAACTCTCTAATTTGAAGTACATGTACTTCCGTCGACAAGGCTTACTGAGTATATAACCCTTGAAGAGAAGGCTGACTCGTTGCCGGAAGAAGAAGAACAATCGACCCCGCGATGCATTGCATTTATACACGCCTGCCGTCTAACGGGGAAAGACTACTCCTGTAGACTACGAAGGCTACGAAGTAGTTACAACGACAACTGATGTTTTTACGATGTTACTAGTTTGTTTCAAACTAATGATGCCTGTTGTGATCATGCGTGCATATGTTTGTATGTCATTATGTCGTGCTATATATACCTATTCGCTGTATTTATTATTTTGGAACAGTATAAATGTGTCGAAACTCAACTTTGCTGTGTATTTGTGAATCCTAGGACAAATATGGTAAAATTAGCATTCGTTCAGGACCTAGAACGTTACGGCCGACATCTTGCCTAGCTTTGGCTAATTTCCAGAAAATAGTTTACGTCAGATAGTAGTTGGCGTCAAATTCACTTAATTTTCAGATAGTAGTTGGCGTCAAATTCACTTATTGGTTTTAAAATGCTATGCACACTTTGCATTGCAAAGCATGGGTACTGCTAGTCTTGCGTATCCGACTCTCGCTCGCCTTCTGAATTCGCGAGAAGAGAGTCTGGCCGCAGAGACGTGGTGGTCTCGTTGTTACCAGGTGTCACCACTCCATTTCGTGTAGGCGTTCCCGTGAAGCGCCAGCAGCCAATCAGCGTCATTATCGAGATGCTACACTAACCGTTTTTGTGCCTGTCTTTTCAGTCTGACAGTTGTGACGCCACAGCACGTAGCGTGGATAATCGAGTCCAGGTTACTACGCGCCTTTGATGGCCATGTTAACGTTTTGCATGATTATAAGAAAACGTGACCATCAGAAGTTATGAAACTGTTTACCTGCCGCTGTCATCATCCCATTGGCTTGCGGATTGAGTTTAGTTGAAATTATACATTTCCAGCTCTTGTAACATTCTGCATGTGCGCGATACCCGTCAATGTTTATAAATTTGTGCAATCTGTCAGCAGTTTCTACCTGCAAACCTGGCAATGGGCCTGCTCAAATGCACCTAGGGGAGACCGTTGGTAGTTGTATACAGGGGCAAGTTGTTACAGGGTCGTTTTATGAAAACAACACAGATACCACCGACAGTAGTTGGTTGGAAGTCCACCAGCAGACACGCTGTCCAAAAATCGGTAGTAAAGAAGACGAAATTAGTGGACAAAAATGACTTTAACCATCTAAAACTTGTTTGGGTATGCCCACATAATATCATATCAGGCAGCCACGTTTTAGGTTTCGTGAATGAAACTTGAAACAAGTAAAACTGAAAAAAAAACTGGATTTATTATCACCCACGTTCGTTCAACTGCATAAATTGTGTTTGGGGCAAGTTGTTACAGCTGTAACAACGTTTTGTCTTGGAGGGTAATTTTGTAAAAATGTTATCGCATAGTCCTTTTTGAGCAATTAATAAACATTGCACCATTCATTGAAATGTGGGTATTTATGTGCGTGAGTGCGTACGTGCGTGTATCGTTCAATCAAGTAGAAGTCGTATTGCATATATATTTCCATTCACTATTTCATATTCCATTCACAATTGTTTGTTATGTAAGAATCCAAGGAATGAGTCGTCTTTACTTACTTAGTCCTCTTCGTTCAACGTAGAGCATAGGGCCGAAACGACTCTTTTCCAACGCACTCTCTTATTTGTTGCTTTCTTCATCTCTTTCCAGGTGGTTCCATGTTTCTTTACTTCCTCGGCTATTGATCTCCCCCAAGTAGTCTTGTGTCTGCCTGCTTTCTTGTGGATTCCAGTCTAAGGCCTGTCTCATGACATTGTTGGTTTGTTTTCGGAGGGTGTGTCATATCCATGTCCATTTTTTCTTGCAATCTCTCTCCTGATGTTGTGTTGGTCTGTCATCCTCCAGATTTCTTTGTGCTTTTATCTAGCAACTTGGTTTTCATGATGTATCTCAGACATTTGTTAATGAATGTTTGTAGTATTCAGGTTGTTGTCTTGGTTACTCTCCATGTCTCAGAGCCATATAGCAGCACACTTTTCATGTTGGTGTTGAAGATTCTAATCTTGTTTCGTGTTGAGTCCTCTTTGGTAACTAAAAATGAAAAGCTTACTATATGAAGCTGCAATCACCTACATTGTTATGCACACTGTGTATAAGATATATAAGCGTGCATAATCCAATTAATGTAATAATAGTGCCATGTACGAGTGACACTTGCTTTGCGATCCACGCGTTCTATGTTGTAACAATGTGCCCCGTATGATGTAACAAGTTGTCCCGCGTACGGGGCTAGTTGTTACAGTCGACCACGCCTGGGAAACTTCACATATCTACCTAACTACAATATGGAATGTCGATGTATGGTACAGTTTATTAACACGAATAATAAACGTGATGTATATGTTGAAAGAAATAACGCATCTAACATACTTTGTATGTTAGATCATGTGACTTTGTCAATCAGAAGCATACAGCACCTATTGTAACCGTGATGATACCTGGCTCATCGCATGTGGCGACAATGTGGATGAAGTAAAACCCATTGAACGATGACTTATTCCAGGCTTTAATCCAGGGAAATTCTCGACGAAATATGCTGTGCATGCACGAAATATGACAATTATAGTAATCGTAACACAAATTGACCTATTACAGGTAAGCAATTAAATGGTTCTACTAAACGGTTTTACAAGTCATCTAATAGTAGATATCGTTTCATGACTTCCGGTATGTGCGGCAATCCCATAATGCCGACGATGACGTTCGACTGGAAGTGCGTGCGCACAGCGACGCGCGCAATGTGTCTGAGAGAGCGAGGACGCGCGTTGTAGCGAGTCACCCACACAAACATGTCTTGGTGAAATTTGCGCAGGTGCGCCATGACGCATAGTTGCAACGGGTAGCCAGATAACGTGAACAGCTTCATCATTTGTCGGTATCTGTGCCCGTGCGCGTCTTTCATGTTGGATGTTGCGTCAGCTTCGATGCGTCTGAGGACCCGTTGGTCGTTCGTAGCACGGATGAATAGCATGGCGTTGTTCAGAGGCAGGTGAGGTCGCTGGAGGTCTCGGCGGACATAGAAGCCTGGGTCGGCGCCGTTGAGTGCTAATGTCATAAGACACAGATATGTGGCGTCGTGCGATGCCAGCGCGCACAATAGTGCGCTCTTGACGTCGTCACTTCCGCTCTCGCAGACGACCTTTACTAACTTGTCTAGAAGGTGGCGGCCGGCTCGCGTTCGTGACGTCGACTCAACGAGTGGATCTAGACGCGTAACGGTGAGATGGCGGGCACCCGACGATAACAGCAGTCGTAGGATGCGATACCACCGTGCCCGGTTCTGTTGTCCGCTCAGCCAGGCGTGGATCGCCTCGTCCAGCGCCGTGTGCTTGCTGCGGTTGCGCTGGTCAAGGCGACACTCGGACAAACTGACTAACAGCTCGACCGTCTCCAGGTGGCAGCACTTGACGGCGTACGTAAGAGCCGAATCGAGGTTGGCGTCCGAAACAGACATGTTGACGTCGACGCCATGTTTGAGCAGACTGCGCAGGCGCGGCGCGTCACTCGTGTGGATGGCGCTGCGCAGCAAACGGCGATGTCTGCGCTCCAAGATCGAGTCCATCCTGAAATGACGTAAGGTGGTATAGGGATAGTCTGCAAGGGTGCTAATAGTCACCAATACTGGATCTGTAAAATCACAGTGCGCGACACGCACACACGCGCTCGCATCAAGCGCTCGGACGCGCGCACATACTCACGCGCGCACAATGCAATGTTGTATTCACGACAACGACAAGAACGCAAATATTTAACGAACTATTGTTTCAACAAAGAATACACTGTGCAAAAAAAAACCGCCTAGTGCTATTAAACAGAAATCGCAATGCTGGCACCAAAATCGGCTGATCTGACGTTTGAATAACTTGAATAAGCGTAAGCGATTGTTTCGGCGCACGGTAAAATAATCGCGCAAATTTGTCCGGTACCCGTATCTAATCGTTCATTTATTCAAACTGTGTCAGCCACTCGTGAATTTAGATATACCACGATATATAACCTTAACTGACGACCCATGATCTACAGTGTATAATCTACATTATAAGGATAATTCGTGTTGGCGTAGCTTCTAAAAGATTACAACAAACATAAACGACATGCATGTGATGGAACGTCCTGTCCACATGCATGTCCCGCCCTCCCTTGCTCCACCCGTCCGTTCCTTCGTCCGTCCCTTTCGCCCGCCCTCCCTCCCTCCCTCCCTCCCTCCCTCCCTCCCTCCCTCCCTCCCTCCCCCTCCTTCCCTCCCTACCTCCCTCCCTCCCTCACACACTTACTCGCTCACTCACTCACTAACATCCGAAGTGTCCGTAGCTGTAGCAACAATACTGACCGGACACTATGGCTTCCTGACTGACTGACCAATGTCCGAAGTATCCCAAGTAGACCTACCAGCAACAACGACGACCGTACACGACTGTAAACTGACCGTTATCCGATGTGTTTTATGCACTAATTTATCACCTACAGTGTACACTAATGACCGTCGGACAGCTGTCGTTGACTGACCGGGGCGACTGTCCACCTCGGAGATCCTGATCGACCTCCACCCGCCGTCACTGACCGAAGAGACGACTCGCCTGGCAGCCGACCACCGCACTCTGTCTTCAGCTGCCGTGGGACGAGTCGGCCGCCCGTAACCGGAGCCGCGGGTGAGTGCACTACGGCCGTAACATCGACGTCTACCTACCTACCTGCCGAGCGCCTGCGGGAAAACACGGCGGGATGGGCCGACTCCCAACCGTCTCAGCGTCCCTGGAGTATCTCCGCCAAGTCCGTCCGCTCCCGCTACTTGTTTATAATCAAACCCAGATTCGACGCAACCCGGAACGAGGCCGGGAGGAGGCGATGAGTGGGCGATACGGGAAGGTGGAGAGGCGACAACAGACCGGCACGCTGGGGAATGGAGCAATCACTAACGGTCGAGATGTTTAGTAAACAACTGGAGGTCGTCATTGGCACATCGCTGGCGGATTCTTGAAGGGTCGTCGTTTGAGTTACCTGAGTCCCTACATTCTTTCATTCCTCCTTTCCATCATTAATTCTGTCTGTCTATCATTCGCTTACTGTTTCGTTCCTCTCTTTCTCCCGCCGTTGTCGAGTTTGTAGACTGCCAAATTATACTCCCTAGACAGAGGGGCTCTTGTCCCGTCGACGTAGCCCAGTCAAACACTCGTTCCCTCCGTCCCAACTAGGGCACTGTTCGCTTCATCCCGACTAGGACACTGTTGTAGTAAGCCTTGGTAACAACATCTATATCTGTCATCGTCACTCCTCGCGGGGTCATGACCTCCGCCCCGCCGCCACGCAACGGCCTAGAAACCGTTCCCGGAACGGAACAGGTGAGTCCGCGAACTGGCACTTCGCTACCTAGAAGTGCTTGTGGGCACCGACTTCTCGGCCGGACGAGGCCGGGTCTGGTTACTGGGCAGGCGCTCAACGCCAACCCGCGCCAACTCTGGCGTCATTAAAAAAGCTGGCTAAAGATCGTCGCAGAATGTCTGACGTGTACATTCTCTACCAACGCGACGAGTGTGAAAGAAACAAGCTGTACCATTTTCCCTTTTAGACCATAATTAGGTGTTGTTATTTTTTACGTGAGTTTTTTATTCGTTCGTCCATACAATCGTTCGTTCGTTCGTTCGTTCGTTACCATCAGCTGAACAGGCTTCGCATTTACCCCCAGAGTCGAGTTTTACCCTTATAAAAGAAAACAACGGATTTCTGCAGTACTATCGGAGAGTCACAGCCCAGGATTCGTCTTTTTTATAAATTAGCAAAAATACCCATCCGCCGGGCTTGATTACTTGGTAGTTCGTAAGTGACTGTCGTCGTAACGATATTATTACACCGATATCCATATATGCCTTGGTACTTGGTGTTGCCGATCAATATCCTCGATAGCTTCTTGGAATCCAATTCTCGAAATTGCGACGTAATACAGGCAGTTACAATAACGTTTAGCGACGCCCGTGTGTTAATTTCGGACAATCGTAGAAAAGACGTTGTGGACAATTGTACGTAATTGTTCGCACAGCGTCGAGGACACGTGTACGCTTTAACTACAAACGGCAGTTCGACTGTTCGTAAAGAGGTAGTAGCGGGGTGAATAAAAAAATTGTGACGACTCCTTCGTGGGTTCGTAGATGAACCCCTGAAACGTTGGTGCTCGGGTGCAAAGCGTCTAGGAGGAGCAGCATAACATAGATACTCTCAGGGGCGTCCGCGTGAATTTTTCCAGGGAGGGGCAAGAAGAAGATATATATATATATATATATATATATATATATATATATATATATATATATATATATATATATATATATATATATATATATATATATATATATATATATATATCTTCTTTCTTGCCCCTATGTATATATATATATATATATACATACTATATATACATACTATGTATGTATATATATATATATATATATATATATATATATATATATATATATATATATATATATATATATATATATATATATATATATATATATATATATATATATATATATATATATATATATATATATATATATATATATATATATATATATATATATATATATATATATATATATATATATATATATATATATATATATATATATATATATATATATATATATATATATATATATATATATATATATATATATATATATATATATATATATATATATATATATATATATATATATATATTCTTTATTGCCCCTTCCTGGAATATATATATATATATATATATATATATATATATATATATATATATATATATATATATATAAGGTGTAAAGTTAACATATACTTCGAGCTCACGAATATACGTCCGAAAAAAATTCGACATCCAGATCCAGGGGGCAAATGCCCCCCTTGCCCCCCCCGGCGGACACCCATGGATACTCTTGCTGGATTATAGTAAACGACTGGGTCTCGATGCTAACATCCACCGATGTCAGTGAACAGGATATTATCATTTACGAAATATGATTACATTGTTGATATAGGAAAGTACTGGACTGTTTAAGTGAGTTGTGGGTTGAACACAGTGGATTATATGTACGCCATAGTATCATCGAACGAGAAACTCGTGCGGTGGAGTGATTTGGAGTTCACGCAGTGTTGGGTGTGGTTTTCGCAAACAAATAACTTCCATGTTACAGCAGCGAACATATATTATTATTCACCTCGATAAGAAAAACACTTTCCCGTGGAAGCACGCAGTCAACTATCACCAAACCAATCCCCGAGATTACGTGTTGAGTAACACTGGACGATGATATAAACGGCACGCGGCGAGTCTGCAGCCATGTTTTATGTCTCTCTTTGCGTGAATCACGTGCGTCTTGCCACCAACAGCTCTGGCTATACTCCAGCCTATGAGGCACCGGTAACGCCTTGAAACAGTAAAGGTGTTTTCATGATAGAAAGATTTAATCACCGCAGCGGGGTGACTTATTTACTCGACGTTCCGGCCCGTCTCAACTGCGTCCACAAGATTAATCTTTACAATTATGTTGCTCTCCTCTTTTTCACTGTGGAGTCCGGGGTGAGACTGGCACCGATCGTCGATTTTTGTGGTCCTTCTTCTTCGTCGCTGATCCCGTTTCACTTCTCTCTCCACCACCCGTCTCCACTCCCCCATCCCTCACTCTAGTTCTCCACTCTCCACCCACTTCAGTCAAATCTCTCTCCGCCACCCGTCTCCACTCCCCCATCCCTCACTCTAGTTCTCCACTCTCCACTCCCGTCAAACCTCTCTCCGCCACCCGTCTCCACTCCCCATCCCTCACTCTAGTTCTCCACTCTCCACCCACTTCAGTCAAATCTCTCTCCGCCACCCGTCTCCACTCCCCATCCCTCACTCTAGTTCTCCACTCTCCACCCACTCCCGTCAAATCTCTCTCCACCACCCGTCTCCACTCCCCCATCCCTCACTCTAGTTCTCCACTCTCCTCCACTCCCGTCCAATCTCTCTCCACCACCCGTCTCCACTCCCCCATCCCTCACTCTAGTTCTCCACTCTCCACCCACTCCCGTCAAATCTCTCTCCGCCACCCGTCTCCACTCCCCATCCCTCACTCTAGTTTTCCACTCTCCACCCACTCCCGTCAAATCTCTCTCCGCCACCCGTCTCCACTCCCCCATCCCTCACTCTAGTTCTTCACTCTCCATCCACTCCCGTCAAATCTCTCTCCGCCACCCGTCTCCACTCCCCCATCCCTCACTCTAGTTCTCCACTCACCACCCACTCCCGTCAAATCTCTCTCCGCCACCCGTCTCCACTCCCCCATCCCTCACTCTAGTTCTCCACTCTCCATCCACTCCCGTCAAATCTCTCTCCACCACCCGTCTCCACTCCCCCATCCCTCACTCTAGTTCTCCACTCTCCACCCACTCCCGTCAAATCTCTCTCCACGCATTCCTCCCATCTCGGTCTTTCCCTTCTCTGTCTACCTTCCACCCTGAGCGAACCCACTCTCTTCGTTAACCATTTCCCTTCCATTCTTTCCATATTAATAATACATTACGTGAACCGTGGTCAAAAAGATGAATACCTTAATATTTGTTTTTCCTATTATTTTTTCTTTTTATGCCTTGCTACCAGTATCGGCATTTTATAATTTTGTTCCACTATACATTAGTGGATCAACATTAATAAATAGTTCACGTCTGTTTATCCGTTTTCCAACAACACATTGTTACACTCGTTGTAAATACTGCGTATTTTTAATAAAGAAGTTATTATTTAATGTTTATTTGAAAATTACTATTATTTCCTCAGCAATCCCCATAAAACGGACATCTCATCAAGGCACGCACGGTCACGCACATTCTAAAACATCCAGACACACGATTTTTAAATAATCTAAACAAGCACGAAAGTAATGCTACTGAACTGATGGTTATACGCGACACACAATTAAGTGTTACACACAATTAAGTGTTACGTATTTTTTTCGGTACAATTCCACTATGCCCACGGGAGGTGGTGACTCGTACAGTTAGTGGGTAGCAGTGGAATGTGAAAGAAACAAACACCGCTCCTACCGTGAGGTGCAGCGAAGACACTTCATTTAAAACTCACTATTCATTACCAATTAGCCATGGGGCGCGGTGGTCGTGTGGCGCGGTGGTCGTGTAGCGCGGAGGTCGTGTGGCGCGGTGGTCGTGTGGCGCGGTGGTCGTGTGGTGGGGCGTCGGACTTTCGGTCGAGGTGACTGGGGTTCAAAACCACCTGCTGCCGTTTCGAAACTTGGGCAATTTCGTTCACCCAACTTTGCCTGTTTTTCGGAAGAGACACTAAAAGCCATAGGTCCCTCCTGTCTGGTGTCTGTGCCAGTAAAAGAGGGGTGTAAATGTGTAACCTGCTATGGGGGTAAATATGTAACCTGCCATGGGGGTAAATGTGTAACCTGCCATGGACTCCATCTCTCGTGAGTCACTGCAGAAGCATCTAATACGCGGCTCAATCAATTCTGCTATCTCCCTCGCAAGATGATACGATTGAATGAATTAAATGAATTAGCTCATCGCGAATCTGGTTCGTCAGGTTCGTTGACGATCAAATCTGTATCTCCAGTCTTGGCTTAAGAGGGCGTGCTTTTGTTGAAATCATCGAAAGAATCGACTTTTATCATCGAATCGGGCAACTTACGAAATTATGAATAACCTTATGTTATAGCAGCCTATCATTTATAGAGGCGGAATAACTTCGCCGATTTTTCACCGATTTTTGACCGAATCCGGTCAAACAATAATTTATTAGTTTGTCCGATGATTTTACTAAAAGTAAGTAACACATAAACGGGCATGTCGTAATTTATTAGTTTGTCCGGTGATTTTACCAAAAGTGAGTAGCACATAAACGGGTATGTCGTAATTTATTAGTTTGTCCGATGATTTTACTAAAAGTAAGTAACACATAAACGGGCATGTTGTAATTTATTAGTTTGTCCGGTGATTTTACCAAAAGTGAGTAGCACATAAACGGGTATGTCGTAATTTATTAGTTTGTCCGATGATTTTACCAAAAGTAAGTAGCACATAAACGGGCATGTCGTAATTTATTAATTTTGTCCGATGATTTTACCAAAAGTAAGTAGCACATAAACGAGCATGTCGTAATTTATTAGTTTTGTCCGATGATTTTACCAAAAGTAAGTAGCACATAAACGAGCATGTCGTAATTTATTAGTTTTGTCCGATGATTTTACCAAAAGTAAGTAGCACATAAACGAGCATGTCGTAATTTATTAGTTTTGTCCGATGATTTTACCAAAAGTAAGTAGCACATAAACGGGCATGTCGTAATTTATTAGTTTTGTCCGATGATTTTACCAAAAGTAAGTAGCACATAAACGGGCATGTCGTAATTTATTAGTTTTGTCCGATGATTTTACCAAAAGTAAGTAGCACATAAACGGGCATGTCGTAATTTATTAGTTTGTCCGATGATTTTACCAAAAGTAAGTAGCACATAAACGGGCATGTCGTAATTTATTAGTTTTGTCCGATGATTTTACCAAAAGTAAGTAGCACGTAAACGGGCATGTCGTAGTCGATACTAGATCGGTTCGATTTTTTTGCGCAATGAGTCTGAAATGAGACGAGTGAAAGCAGTCGATTTGTCATCCGAAGCAACAGGCTCCAGATTGCAAGTGGACAAGGATGCCATTGGCTTATCGAGAGTACAACAATTATACATCAGCTGGCTCCAGACCTCTGAGTTAATCCACGCCCAATACATCTTCAGTTCATCCTCGGCGTCGACATCTGGCGCAGCCTCTCCGGGCTTCAAATGCCAGCCAGCCAAACACTACTAGCGGTACACATGGAAGACATCTGTCTTACAAGCCCGGACAAAGCGTTCCTGACCGGTGTGCTCGCGTTCAAGGACCACCTGGCAGCCCAGTTCTGCCTGGTTCTCGGCACGTCGGCAACGTGCAGTTAGAGGCGGCACGCGTAGAGCAACAACGCACCTCAGTCTTGTCAATTAATGATTAATGGATATTTTAACACCGCTTAAAGGGTACTGACCCGCCAACAAGTGGACGAATAGACCTACACTAACCAGAGCAGTGGCGTATTTATGGTCTTGGAAGGCGGCGGACCAAGTCTCCGAAGAGCGGGACATAAATGTATGAAAGGTCTTTAATCGGGGCAGTAATAAAATTCAGTACAGCAAAATTCGTATCTCAAAGGCGGACATGAGCCAACGCCCCCAGAGACGCCACTAGATTGGAGTAGTCAGTGTAAGCAGGAGATAAGCCAAGACAAAAATATAAATATAAAGCGTTGATGTTTACTTCAACTCCTCTAATGACGAAAATGTTACATCCAGAGTCATTTGCCAGTGATCACTTATGGAGCAGGAATAATTCGGTTTCGAATTTTCGAGAAGTAGACGAGTCAAACCAGAGGTCATCACCGATAACAATGATTTATCACTTCCGTGTGTTGACATTCCTATGGTGGGGTAAGATGCCCCTCTGGGTGTCTGCAATATTATACTTTACTAGTTGATTATTTTTTATAAATCGCCCACAACCGATACATTTCACAATCACTACCATCACAACCACTACTTGGACAGTTACACTGGCTTCATGTTACTCATCGAAACAATTTTAAACTGTCCACTCTTACTTATCGTGCTCTATCTACACAACAACCACCCTACTTGGCTAATCTCCTGCATCTTTCAAATATCCATCATCCATTTCACAACAACTTTGTTCCTAAAAGTAAACTTAACATGGGCAAACATGTTTTCTATGTCGCTGTGCCTAGGGTCTGGAATGAACGCCCCATCACTTCATTTCCGCCATAAATGTTCGGTAGTCTGTCGTTTATGACTTGCGCGTCAGTGTTCACGATTATGCTTAATGATTCTGTTTTGTTACGTCCCAAACTCAGGTTCCCGAGAATATAGGCTGCATAGAAGATTAGCATTATTATTTATACTACTGCTATCACGGTATTAGCATATTGTATGTATGTGTGTGTGCGTGCGTGCGTGCGTGCGTGCGTGCTTGCGTGTTTGTATGTATGTGTGTATGTATGGGTGTATGTATGTATGTATGTATGTATGTATGTATGTATGTATGTATGTATGTATGTATGTATGTATGTATGCATGCATGTATGTTTGTTTGTATTGTATTCTTTTGTCTCAGATTCCCGTGGCTATTGTGCATACTTCCACTTTGTTAAGACGATGTTTATAATTATGAAGCTCAAGTTTTAGTGTGAATAGCTTACCGCGTGATATGCTTCCGCTGCAACCATACTGAAATCATAAAAAAAATATTATGGTAATTGTGATACGCGACTCCATTTGGCTATCTCGAAATTCTTATTTTCGAGCCTTACGGCTAGATGCAGGGGGTAGAAATTTCTCGCATATGGCGTCTTGCCCCGCCTTACCCTTACGTATTGTCACGCGAACTAAAGCAGCGGCTATTCGTGACACCAGGTTACATCTAGGACAGTGGAAAGATAGCTCGAGCAATGCGAACGTCAATGATTGTCTGATATCAGCGAATGACTACCGCAGAGCATTATGGTGGCATGATTAATGTAATATAAAAGAATTTAAAGTCTGAGATTTGGTGGGCGTGGCAAGGTGGCACTGGTGAAATAAATGGGCGCCACATAACAAAATAGTGATGCCGCCTGGCGGGACATAATTGAGTATTTTGTAGACTGGCGAGTTGTTGTTCAACTAACCCTAACATGGTCGAATATTACGTATAATTGTTTTAGGGCCTACTTTCCAGGTGACTGCTATTGTTGATTGGTATATCCAGTGGCATATATAGGGTCTCAGAGTGGGGGCAAAGACGGGCAGACAGACACAGGATAGAGCAAGAAGGCGCGTGAGAGGTGATTAAGATGTGTTGTGCGCCATAGAGTAAGGTGGGGCATAGCGCCCAGGGTAACTAATATCGTCGTAACGGTTGGCTCCATTTAATTATATATACCTACAACTATCTGCAATATGTCGGTAACTATATAGAGTATATGTCACGCTAATCTAACATGATTCGAATAACATGTTTTTGTAGTGTGATTAATTATGCGCATGCACCCGATTTGGGCGCTTTGCCCCGTAGGTGGGGCAAAGCGCACATGGGATGGGCGCTATGCCCCATATGGAATTGCATGTATGTTTTATGTTATCAATACGCTACAAAATGATTATGTAATAACAAGAATACATAACTTTATTTAATGCAAATACATAATGCACCTACAAACCAAATGAAACAGGAACAAAGAACGATATCGCACCAGGGAAACTGAATGCAGTTCGCTGGTGGCTCCAGTGTAGCGACATGTGCTATAACGACGTGCTGTTGGATTTGTTCATCCAAATTAGTCTGAGTCTGATTCACAATTGTGGCAAATGTAGTAACCGCTAATCATCAAGAGAATGTTTGATAAAATTATATCATTAAAATTCACATGGACACACACACACACACACACACACACACACACACACACACACACACACACACACACACACACACACACACACACACACACACACACACACACACACACACACACACACACACACACACACACACACACACACACACACACACACACACACACACACACACACACACACACACACACACACACACACACACACACACACACACACACACACACACACACACACACACACACACACACACACACACACACACACACACACACACACACACACACACACACACACACACACACACACACACACACACACACACACACACACACACACACACACACACACACACACACACACACACACACACACACACACACACACACACACACACACACACACACACACACACACACACACACACACACACACACACACACACACACACACACACACACACACACACACACACACACACACACACACACACACACACACACACACACACACACACACACACACACACACACACACACACACACACACACACACACACACACACACACACACACACACACACACACACACACACACACACACACACACACACACACACACACACACACACACACACACACACACACACACACACACACACACACACACACACACACACACACACACACACACACACACACACACACACACACACACACACACACACACACACACACACACACACACACACACACACACACACACACACACACACACACACACACACACACACACACACACACACACACACACACACACACACACACACACACACACACACACACACACACACACACACACACACACACACACACACACACACACACACACACACACACACACACACACACACACACACACACACACACACACACACACACACACACACACACACACACACACACACACACACACACACACACACACACACACACACACACACACACACACACACACACACACACACACACACACACACACACACACACACACACACACACACACACACACACACACACACACACACACACACACACACACACACACACACACACACACACACACACACACACACACACACACACACACACACACACACACACACACACACACACAATATTATACACATGTGTGCTTTGTGTGTGCGCTAAACACAAAAACTGATATTATACATATATATAATATATATATATATATATATATATATATATATATATATATATATATATATATATACTGTATATTGTATTTACACAACAACATGCCATCTAAAATGTATTCACAGTGCTACTTTGCCCCAATTCAAAAGATGGCGCTATGCCCCACTGTCGACTATGCTGAGAACGCTTTGAATCATGAATTTTCTTTTATCGCTCACCGTAACTGAAGGCATGGAAATTCATGTTATATAACATAGCTTAGAAAGTTATTCCAAGCTTTTCAAAATTCATAACCATTTAGTGGCAATTGGTTAATTAATATGGAAGCGATTTTATAACAAATAACAAAGAAACGGTAAATCAGCTGTATTTACATCGTGTTCGAATCTATAAAGCCATAGCACGTTGATGTGTCGTCAGGAGTCAGTAACTAATCATTTGATCGCTATATGGAGCCACCGAATGCAATATTCGCCAAGATAGTGGCATGGGCGCTATGCCCCAACGTGGGCGCTTTGCCCCACCTTACTCTACATAATATTAATAAGGAGTATATCTCGTATGTTTTCTTATTTACTTAGACTTACTTAGACTTAGTGGCTCCCTCGTCTGTAGACGCGATCGACGGTCTGGCGACAGTTCATTCTCGGTCTTCCTCTCCTTCTCTGAAAAAGCTGGTATTCTTCTCAGGATAGAAAAAAATGGCCGTTTTTTGTCTAAAGAATAACTATTAAACTGGGTCTATCATATTTTATGACATTCTAAATGGAATACTTAAAACCGTTTATATAGTTGCCAGCTGAAAAATACAAAATTATGCGTCTCGCGAATGGTGCGCCACCAAGTGAGTATGTCAACCACCGTCGAACAGAGTAGAAGTGATATAGTGGCGCCCTCAGCGGATGTAGATCACGTAACAGCCGAAACCTGGCCCGGAGCATTTCGGGAACGGTGGCAGCAGTATAGAAAGTAGCTTGTTCGATACGTTAGTTTCCAAAGACACCGCCACCCCCCTCCCCCGTCACTATAGTCATGCCTATCTGATTGGACAAGTGTCGTACTATCGCTATAACTGATGTGAACATGAAAACAGACAATGTAATATCGTTTTTAACGTTTTATTTTTTTAACAATGGTACATCGAATGACGTAAAAAGCACCGTAAGCCTCAGCAAGTCATTTTCTTTTTGGCGTTAGGATTAATCAATAAGCAACCAGAAAATTTTTGGTGGTTGCGAAAATTGGAAACGTGCTATGATAATGACTTACAGATACAGACGACGGGTAATCCAGGGAAGGAATCTGCAAGCCGGCCACCCAACCTCAATACCCCCGTAGGGGATGGAGGAGGTGTGATTTACCAAATGCTAGGAACAGCGAAAGGAGTTTACTCTCC
>BSQZ01000051.1:1062500-1075000 GCA_033239005.1 Lamellibrachia satsuma
CAGGCAGGCAGGCAGGCAGGCAGGCAGGCAGGACGGACAATAATTGGACGGACAACATCAAATAATGGACAGGTTTCGATTTCCACGAAACGCAAGTGACTGCAATAACGGACCGGCAAAGGTGGAGACATGTTGTCAGATCATCACCTGTTGTGCCCCAACGACCATCCATGGTTAAGGGATATGTCAGCTGAGCTCTTTCTCCACCTAATCTTGGAGTTTCATTTGTTGGTGCGCATACACTTTGCATGTTGAGTGAGTCCGCGACAAGTCACACGTTCACCCACTGTACGCGGTGTTTCACTTCATCTGGCACTGGGTAGAAGGAACGTACGAGTTTAGTGTCTCTCCCGAAAGACATCGTATTTTTAAAACTCGTTTTTCACATATACTCAATCCTCTTCGCTCAAGGTAGAACAAGGTAGACCAAAACATTTTGTTATTTGCAGCTTTCTTCATTTCTTTCCAGATGGTTCCAGTCTTCTTTGCACCAAATTGCGGGTGTATGTGTATAAATTACTTGCTGGTCTCGGGGCAACCACATACATTGTTATTGAACACAAGCACAATATAATCACCAAGGTCGGATTCACCACTGATATATGTAGGCCCTACCTACAACAAAGGGCTAATAAATAATAATCATCAAAAAGAGCGGATCGATTGGCACCTGGTGTGTGGCACACATCCGCCAGAAATAGCTACTACTGCTTCCAGACAAAACGTTCAACCATTCGTGACTTCCGTAGTTCGCTCTGCACCCGCTGAGCTACCGTCAAGTTGCCAGGTGTTGGCGTCGGTCCAGGCGTGAATAATTGATAGAGCGCCGTCGGCGATCGACAAAAGACGATCTTAAATCGGGTCACCGCCAAGTGGCTACTCGACAAGTCGCACTAACTAGGTCGTCCTCTGTAGGCCCGAGTGAGCGCGTTCGCTCGAGGGAGACGACAACACGACCAACGTCATAGTTGACAGGTGAGTGCTAGCTTCTCGGATTACGTCTACCTGCGGTATTATGTCACTAGAACGTTCCAGTATCCGTCTATCACGTCTGGTCCGTTCACATTGCAGATACTGCTATGCTAAGTGTTATGATAACAAAAAGAAAACAACTTTACGAGTGTGCCCTGTCGTCGACCTGGTTACAGTCAGGGGTGCGCGTGCTGACCTAGTTACAACAACAGGTGAAAATTCGCTTCGTGTAATAACTGCGCAGACAGTTATGAAAATGTCAACTAGTGTTGGCGAACGTTGGTTACGTGTGATTTGGAGCATTATATCCCTCTACAATCCATCGACCCATCAGGCATCGACCTATGGGCCTCTACTCGCAAGACTACGGCTACTTATAAAGCTAAAACCCGGATATGATATGGTTCGACAGTATACCTGTGGTGGCTTTACCGGGGGGGGGGGGGGGGGGTTCGATCGAAACCCCTCTATAGTCGAACCCACTGGCCGTTGGTGGGTGTACAGGGGTTATTTGTGATAAATTACGGTGAAAATCGGATTCGCGTGCGTGGTTTATTTTTCATTCTACGTGGTGTTTATAATTTTTTTTTGGTAATGGACTAGTACACACATTCAGAAAAGATGAAGGGATAGATAATGCACCAGAATACATTAATGCGCCTTAGAGTCACCGGTTATTACATTAGTCCAAAATTTTTTTAAAACAAAGTATAATGTTTATGTTATAAACCCAACATCTTTGTGTGAACGCACGTCATATGAAATTATGCCATACGATTCAGGATGCATCAGAGAACATCCGAAAATTCTACATTATCTGTGGACACCAAACCCCCACACGCCGCAACCGCTACGTGTCACATTGCGGCTAGCAACTAATCAATATGCGGTAGTTCATTACTCTAGCATCCTCGTGTGAGCTTCCCCAGCAGATCCCTCTTCCAAAATCTCATATCCACCTCAGCATACACCTCAAATTAGGGAGTTTACATGTACGTATATTCATTCATGCTTAATTGAAGTGAAGGCCTACTATTGTACGACGCACTCATACGCATATACACAAATAGACCTACTTAATTAAATATGCATTTTAAAGTTCAGCCCCACGATAACAAATACGACACTGCAATCAACTTAGCTATTACCACAGACTAATTGAAGTGAAGTGAAAGTTTATTCAACAACAACATAATACAGGTGCATAGTATGGTGTGCTGCTGCTGCTGAAGGGACATAGCTGAAGTCATACGACTTATAAGGTGCGATGCCCTTCTCAAACTAAATAAATACAATACAAGTAAAACATTAAATGCAAAATAGCATTCATAATTCACTTATAAACTTTTTACAGTGGTGCTTGTGCTAATTATAAATTAACTAAGTTTCAATTAAAAGTTTATAAATATGCTGTAAGTAATGACAACTTGAATGTTTTTTTAACTGTGTTAAACTTGGTAGCTGAGTTATTTCATTCGCTAAACTGTTCCACCTATTTATACCTTTGACAGTGAGTGACAGTAGTCTGAAGGTGGTGTTCTTTTTTAACATAAAACAGTTTGCTTTGTCTGGTACCATACATGTGTATAGCTTCGGTTGGTTTAAAGAATGCTTGAACCCGACCATTTAAAGAGTGATTATTTGCTTTATAGAGTATAATCATAGTTTTGTATGTAACTAAATCATGAAGTTTAAGTCTCTTTGAACTGTGGAAAAATACAGATGTATGATCATAGTAATTAAGGTTATAAATAATCTGTATAGCTTTTTTTGTAACAGAAATAGTTTCTTGATTCTGGATTGATACGTACTTCCCCATATCTCACAGCAATATGACATATGTGGTTCAACAAGTGATTGATATAATATGTGTAACGCTTGACAATCAAGAACATGCATAGTTTTATACAAAATTGCTATGCTTTTTGATACTTTTGTTTCAACAATTTTTATATGTTTTCTACATGTTAAATTTTCATCAATAATTACTCCAAGGAATTTTGTATGTGTTACCTGCTCAATGTTTGTTCCATTCAAAACTATATGCACATCTGTTCTAGGTTGTTTTTATTGTTAAACATAAAATTTGTTTTGTTCACATTGAGCGATAATTTGTTCGCTCTGAACCACAGGCCTAGTTGTTTTAGTTCGTTGTTAACTATATTGGTTACATCATCAATATTACTAGCCGAGTAAAATGTATTATCATCTGCAAATAGAATAATATGAAGTAGTTTGGAAACATCGCGCATGTTGTGGTATCATGCATTTTTAATATATGCGTGACAATATCCTTAAGTTCTTTTTAGAAAATTATATGTTTGGTGTCATTTACATACATGTGGTTAAAAAAAATAACATTATTATTAATTTGTCCAAATGTATGATTGTTGGGTATGAAACTCTCATCTCCATTCACCCCGTCCTCCCTTTTTTCTCAACTCTTTCACTTGTCCTCGGTTTTTTCTACCCTCCTCCCCCTTCTCCATTCCCCATTCCCAACCCCCTGTATTCTATCATCCTTCATTTTCTTCATATAAACCCTCCTCCCTCTTCATTGCGTCTTCCGGTCCCTTCCTTCACCCGCCCGATCCCTTTTCCCTCTTCCTTTCTCATCCATCCGATATATGATATTCCAAATATATTTAATTATGCCAAGTTCACACGGTTGTCAATAATAAGGGAACCAGGACACATTCACGCATTTACAGAATCTCTGATGAAAACTAAACTATTACTTCAAGTTGTACTAGGAAATTGCAAATATTAACATTTCTCTACAGCGACATTTCTCACACAGTTACATTTCTCATACAGCGACATTTCTCATACAGTGACATTTTTCACACAGCGACATTTCTCACACAGCGACATTTCTCATACAGTGGCATTTCTCATACAGCGACATTTCTCATACAGCGACATTTCTCATACAGTGACATTTCTCATACAGTGACATTTCTCATACAGCGACATTTTTCATACAGTTACATTTCTCATACAGTTACATTTCTCATACAGTGACATTTCCCATACAGCGACATTTCTCATACAGTTACATTTCTTATACAGCGACATTTCTCATACAGCGACATTTCTCATACAGTGACATTTCTCATACAGTGACATTTCTCATACAGCGACATTTCTCATACAGCGACATTTCTCATACAGCGACATTTCTCACACAGTTACATTTCTCATACAGTGACATTTCTCATACAGTGACATTTCTCACACAGCGACATTTCTCATAAAGTGACATTTTTCATACAGTGACATTTCCGTCACCTTCGTTACAAAAAAACTGTATCTATTTCAATAAAGGCTATCATAATATTGAAGATATCGGCACTTTTCTAGAACACGGGCTCTCAATATCGCCATTATGACATACATAATGTGTAGTAACCTTGCACAGTGCATGCTCAATGTAACATGTAAACATGTCAATTATTAAACATGTTGACCGTAAAAACACATTTAATCACCTTTTCGATCGAATTCGCGTATTAAACATGTTTTGAGTGGTGCCCCCTGGCGAATAAAATGGGCACTATGGCGTTAAATACATGTTAAATATGCGAATTCGAGCTTCGAAAAACGTGATTAAATGTGCATGGTTACTATACATACTGCATAACGGAGAAATTGAAGTGGGCCCGGATTCTATCAAACTACCGTCGACACTACAACCACAGTGTCGTTGGCGGGGACATCCGGTGATGTCACCCACGGCCCGCGTCGTTTGTGTGACGCCGGGCGAACCGGACGGTATATTCAGTTACCGGCACGGATGGGCGGTCCATCTGCCGTGGCGGCCTGTCTTGCTTGGTAACAGACACCGCGACACCAAGCCCTCCAGGCCGGCAACAATTACGTCCTGGGTTCTGTCCGTTCATGATATCTTAAAGGGGTTGTACAACAACTTTCATTGGATAGCTCATACGGAGGTAGTTGGGGGTTCGCATGATTTAAATGCATATTTATATTGGTATAATAGACAGGTCTACAGTCAGGGGCGGATTTAGATTAGTTGGCGGGGGGAGGGTTCAGTCAGCCGTAGTCATATGCGAGGGGGGACGGGACGACACACATGTCATTCTATTTACAGAAGGGTTAATATTAGCCGGCAGCTAATACTTCAGTCTTTACATTGACACTAGTTCCGGTGTAGGCTATATACGTTATCCTTTACCGTAATATTTGCCACGGACACAGGGGGGGTCTAAGACCCCTCTCCACGGCCTAGGGGGTTCTTGAGACCTAAGATCCCCCTGGATCCGCTGCTGACAGTTATTGCTAGAAATGGAATGCAACTGGAACGAGTACAGTTTCTGATGAAAAACACTATATTTTACTATCAAATGTAAAGATAGATTTATTGTTTTATATGTTATTGCTGTACAACGATCTCTATATATGTCGTATAATTTGTATATTTTATGTCGTAGATAAATCGTGTATTTTCTCAAATATTAACACGTTTAGTGTAGATGTTATTTTTAAACAACCGATATGTTATAAACACTAGTACGTCCAGCGTTGGTGTCGTGGCTGTCGAAGTAACAGCCGCACAACTCGTGGAAAAGCTTGGTTTCCAATAGAAATAGAAACTATCGTGTAGCTTCAATGGCCTCGTGCGTTATCGCTTTACACCTACAGGTGTCTTTCCATAAAACTACATCGACGATAAAACGATACTTCATGTCGTCACTGCAAGACAATTACCTTCGTGGTGTTTTTTTGTTCGCTCAGCCAGTATCAACTGGACGACGATGACGTAATGCAATATCGAATTGTGCTAGGTAAACAACTAACGCAGTTATAATATGTCACGCGCTGGCGTCGTGATCCCGAGACACTGGCGATGCACGTGTCCTCTCGTGTTTGGTCCTATTCGCCGTGTCTTGCGTTTGCATCCAGACGCGATTCCTCTTCAGACGAAATGTGTGCTATTGTTAACCGTTAACATTGCTGGTTAACTATTTATTTACCCGGCTTCTTATTCCGGTATAATTATGTGTGTGCGTGCGTGCGTGCGTGCGTGCGTGTAAGCGTCTGCGTTTTCGTCTTACTGTTTCCACACGGGCAACGGGCTGTGTAGCCGATGTCAGACTGTCCGTTTGTTAACCATCCGATTCCGTTTCAGGACGGCCCACATGGAACAGGACACGGTTCAAGCGGCGTCTGTCGGACCTAAGGACGCGGCCGGCGAAAGACAGACGAGTACAACACACGATTCACAGACACCTGGTCAAGAACCGCCGCGCGAAGACCCCGCGCCAGCCCCCGCGCCTGCGGAGGAAGAGGGCGACCAAAGCCACGGACCTGCCAGCACTGGGGAGAACAACCGAAGCCCATCAGGGAATGGGGAGGACGATAGAGCCCCCTCACCAACCGGCACACCGGAGGGGGAAAGTGACTGCCCTGTGCATGACCAAACTCAAGACGAAACTGTTCTCAGTGCTGAAGATACAGGAATCGGAAAACATTCAAACCAACCTCTCAATGATACTCCGAGCAACGCGTCGACCACTCACACTACACAAAATGGCCGACCGACTTCCACAAACTCAGGAGATGTGTTTCTGGACAACCCTGTTCAACCGACCAACGATACTGCCAATCTGGCTACGGTCGCCGATGGCATGACGGAACAAGATGGCGAAGGACCGAACAACATTGCAGTCAAGTGGTTCCAGACTGTCGTATCCGGCGAGGTTGCAGCCGTGGAGACGCTTTTGCCGCTCGTACCAGACGTGAATATTCGTGATCAGGTAATAATTAGTTGAGATATTCTGGCTTTGTTTGAATTCGTTTTGTGTTTTACACGTGCCATATCCAAAAACGTGGGACGGATTAAATTAAAACGAACAGTTCCGTGGATATTAAACGTCTTTGGTCATAATAATAAACAAGTTGTAATTTAATCACAAATCAAACATATCTAAAACTATCTAAAGAGCCTAAATAAAGGTTTCCGCCGTGTTATTATATGTTAACAAGGTTATATAATTCAACATACGTAATCAATTTAAATACGTTTAAATGCAGTATTGGAGTAAAACTACACTTACAATAATAATAATAATATGCATTCACACTTGTGAATAGCTTGTATCCCAAGATTCAGTCACATTTGATCCCGTGCACATGTTAGAAAAACGTCGGTATTTTGTTTGTGAAATCCATCGTTACTAACTGGTGGTCTGCGAATGAACTACTTTGACAAGTTCAAGTATTTTTCAAAAGCTACTTTCTTAAATAACGATTTACACTTCACCCCCTGGCAGACCTGGTCATTTCACCACTATCTCGATTTTATGGGAAGTATTCAGCCACGCTGCAATTACTGCGCAAAGACTCTTTGTTCACACATCCACTTCTGTCTATAGCCAGATATTCATTTATAAAGCTGACTAAACTGTGGCAATGTGGGTGAACGGAGGATTCGAACCCGGGTTCTCTCGATTGAGAGTTTGACGTTCTAACGAATACGCTATCACGTCCCATTGCCATTACCAAGACACACAATTGTCAAACAATTGTGTGTCTTGGTAACATGATTATAGTGTTTCAGAATTGAAACCTCCAGACTCAGTGGTTGCTTGACACTATAACCACATGCGAATGATGGATGTACATAACGCGGGTGTCTAGACACAAAATAACAGTAGATATGTCACATTTAAGTTTCTTATAACGAAACAGTTGTCACAAGTCCATAGCAATTTGACGGCGTTATGTTAATTAGCTATTTCG
This sequence comes from Lamellibrachia satsuma, assembly GCA_033239005.1. Classification (NCBI taxonomy): domain Eukaryota; kingdom Metazoa; phylum Annelida; class Polychaeta; order Sabellida; family Siboglinidae; genus Lamellibrachia; species Lamellibrachia satsuma. The sequence continues at coordinate 1,070,238 of BSQZ01000051.1, forward strand.
GGGTTTCGTAAGCGCTGTTGTGTTTGTTTACAGCACTGAATAGCCAATGTCAGAATGTACGCCTCTGTCATTTAAGTATAATTATAGACACTTCAAATGTCACAAAACAGAGAACACTCCCCTATAAAATAGAGGTATTGAGTTACAAAACACACCTCGTCTATTTTAATGTAGTCAACGTTTGGCGGTTTTTACTCACAGAAGTACCGCGTGTTCGGCTATCCTGTGCATCGTCTAATGTGGCTAAATTGTACCGAATCTGTCCGCAGCATCGTCTGAATAGATGAATCATATATTGTGAGTTATTCAGACAATACATGTACATTCATCATGTCTCGTGCATCCATTATTCGATTATACGTTTTTTTTTCAGTAATCGGCGTGCTTTTATGTGGACACAATCTCGATACACTATAAAATTGCTCCGTTAATCCGGTTTGATTTAGATCACTCAAAAGGTTGAACTAAATCAAACAATTAACAGTTTTAGTTATTGTTTTGACATCACAACTATTTTGTTTGTTATTTGTTAAAGGTTCTGTCAGTTACTGGGACCGATAAAATACTGAAATATATCATGATACACTATACGTTTATTACCGATAGTTATAGCATGGACGATACTAGTACGTTTCACCAATGCGCACTTATCGTTAATAGGGGAAGGTTCGGTAATATGGGCCACTTCCATAACTTAGAAATGGTACATCATATGTTGTCACCTGGCGACTACTTGAGTGTGGCAGACCAGGCAGGCACTACTCACCATGGTAAGACAACACACTGTAGGAACATATACGTGAATAACATTTAACAACATTTCTTGCGATTTCCGCAAGTTGGATGACTGGACATAGATCATAGACGTGTAATCTACATCCACATAAATTGCGTTTTTCGATGAGTTCATTATTTTGTCAGTGTGTCGTAGGCCATTATATAAGCATGTCGTGTAAATTTCTCACATGGAAGCAAAACGAGAACTGGATTACCTTCTGGGTAATATGAGCCACGTGCAATCCGGGGATTATGTATGTATGCATATGCGTGTGTGTTTGTGTCCACGTTGGGTAATGAGTGAGTGTGGACAATGTCTCATGCGTGCGTGAGTGTGTGCCCATGTAATGATTCGTGTGTGTTGTTTGTGCGGGTGGGTGTGTGAGTGCGTGCGTTCGTGCATGTTACGTGCATGTGTGCGTGCATGCGTGCGTGTACGCATGTTTAGTAATGACTCTTGTATTGGGTTGGGCTATGACTCTGGTGTGTCTAAGACCATCTTGGATAATATGTTAACTCATGCTCATATTTTCAATGCGCAATGTAATATGAGTCATTTTGAGAAAATGTTCTCGTCGTCATTGTAAAAGTAAACAACCCATGTGTGCAATAATGCCCACATCAATAATCTACCACGAGAACTTTTACATCAACTTTACACACAACAAATATCTACTCATACAGCTCCAGAATATCAATGTGAAAAAGTTACTCATATTACCGAACCTTCCCCTAGTACCAAAATTCTTGGTAGCCAAAGTGAACGGATAAACGAGACGAGGCTGTATATGTGCCGCTGTGTTCATAGGACGACTCCAGCGCGCTCCACCTGAGCTGTTGCTACAGCTATGGAGCCATCGTGTCGCTGCTACTCGGCGCAGGCGCAGACACCAACGTCCAGAACGAGGCTGGAGAGACGCCGCTGCTGCTCGCCTGCAGGTCGGGTCACGTGGCGATCGTCGAAATGCTCCTTCGCGAGAACGTCGAAGTGAATCTCGTCACCAAGAACGGCACTTCCACTCTGCACTGCGCGGCCGCCAACAAGCAGCCGGATATAGTTCGGATGTTGCTGCAGAAAGGCGCCGACGTGAACTTGACGAGAACTCGCGAGAGCGTTTCCGGCATCACGGCGCTGCAGTGCGCGTGCGAAAGCGGCGACATGGAGTCGGTGGCGGCACTGCTCGAATGTGGCGCCGACGGTACCACGAAGAACAGCAGCAGCATAACTCCGTTGCACTGTGCCTGTTCCGGTGGCTCTCTAGACATCGTTCAAGTGTTGATCGCCAGGGGCGCTGATGTGTCGGTGAGCGGCACCGACTTCCACGGCAGCGGGGTGCAGTGCCTCCACCTGGCGGCCGCTCACAATCACGTTGACATCATACGTGCGCTGATAGCAGGTGGCGCTGACGTCAACGCGGCTCGAGTCCTCCAGAACAAATTCGGCGTTACGCCGCTCCACCTAGCGGCGATCAAGGGCGCTGTCGAGGTGGCTGAGGTGTTACTGGCGAGCGGATGTGACGTCAATACCCCGGACGAGGACGGACTGACGGCAATCCACTATTCCACCAAGTACGGCCACTGCCGCTTGTCGGAGATACTCATAAATGCCCACTGTGAACCTAATGTTGGCGCCAGGTCACCTCAATCAACCAATCAGACGCCGCTGCACTTCGCCGTGCGCCACCGCCATTACGACATAGCACAGCTGCTGATTCGCGCCGGTTGTGACGTCAATATTGCCGAACGCATGCGTCCAGCTGACTGCAATAACGGAACCGGAAACCGCTTGGTGAGCGTGGCGCCGCTAAATGACGCGACGGTTGTCGACGGATACACGGCCCTCCACTGGGCGGTCGAGAACAACGACCTGCGCATGGTCAGGACGCTTCTGGAAAGCGGAAGCGACGTCAACAAGACGGCGGGATTCGAAAGCAACCGTGGCGTCACGCCGCTTCACCTAGCGAACCAGGACGGCTTTACTGACATCGTGCATGAGTTACTCGCTAGGGAAGGATGCAACAAAGACCCCCACAAAACCACGAGGGAGCGTAGTGATATCACACCGCTACATCAGTCGGTCTACAACGGTCATTTGGGCTGCGCTCGCGCTCTCACATCTGCCGGATGTGACGTGAACGCGCGGACCGACAACGGTTACACGGCGCTGCACTACGCAGCCCAGCAAGGCTTCGTTGAAATCGCTCGTGTACTACTGGAAGCCGGCGCTGACGTCACATTCACCGTCGACCTTAAAGACCAACACAACATTTCGCTGCTGCACCTGGCGGTACAGAGCGGAAGCAGTGACATGACACGCCTCCTTGTGGCGGCCAAATGTAACATCAATGCGGGCAAGAGCAAAGGCGCAATGGAGCACGTGACTCCGCTACACCACGCTGTGCTGAGCGAGAACGAGGCTGCGGCGATGACGCTGCTCGACCTCGGCGCTGACGTCGACGCCGCCACGAGCGACGGCTACACGCCGCTCCACCTTGCGGTCGAGAGTGCTAACAGCGTCATCGTCGAGCGTCTACTGGCGAACGGCTGCCGAGTCAACTCGATCTACACAGTCGGGCCTCACACCAATGTCACACCGCTTCACATATCAGCACAGCACGGCTACACGGACATCGCACGCCACCTGGTGGCGGCGAACGCAGACGTGAACGCGCTACGAGAGTACGAGGACCGCTACGGCATTACACCGCTGCACCTAGCGAGCGAGAACGGCTTCCTCGAGACAGTACAGGTGGGGCAAGATCAGTATTAATTTTTCCATAGGCGACCATGTTAAAGTATTTAAATTCATGTATGCAAAATAACGATTATCACAATGGCATGTGTTGTTACATGTCATGTTAATAACCTGCTGTATTGTTTTGGTCGTTTTCGAGAAAATCAACACAGGAAATGCTTCCCATCAGATGTCACAAAAAAAACACGCAGGGATTCTTCCATCACCCAGCTAGCAAAACCTCATTGGGCCAATGAAGTTCAAACGTGGATATTTCATTGGCACATGGTTGGCTTTTTTCGTTGGCCCAATGAGAATTTTGCATACCAGACCATTTCAAAAGCCAATGAAAACATCATTGGCCTTTTACTGGCCCCAGCTAACAAAACCTGATTGGGCCAATGAATTGCCAATGAGCCTACATCATTGACCCATGATTATGTATTTTTTATTGGTAATGACAGCCATTTATTTACCCAATCAGGATGTTCAGTAGCAAGCCAATGCCAGTTGAGCCAATGACGGCCATCATTGGCCCAATCATGTTTTCTTCATGGCAAGCCAATGCCAGTTGAACCATTGAGAGCTGTCATTGGCCCAAACATGTTTTAGTGCCACCATTTGCCCAATAAATGTTGTTAGCTGGGCACTGATAGGTCCACGTTCTGCTAACAAGCAACTAGACATTTTATCTTGTGCACAAAAGTAGTGTTGTAGTCTGTGCAAATTTGCCCTTTTCCCTGTTCAGAAACTATTTGTCAGGGTAGAAAATATCCATGAAAGGGGGTACCGTCTCGAAATCACTGGGACATGATTCGTATGCCATTGACCAGGAAGTGAAATTGTGATCTATCCCCAGGTGATCCTGGAGACGGCGGAATGTGACCGCGACGCGCAGGACGCGCTCGGCTACACGGCCCTGCACCTCGCCATACAGTACGAGTTTCCGGAGGTCGTTGACGCGCTGCTGGCGTCCGGTTGCTCCTTCGACCGCCAGACGACGTCCGGCGTGACACCGCTACAACTCGCCGAGCAGATCGAAGACAGCCGGTCAGTGGCGGCCATTCGACGGGTCCGCAAGGAGCGACGACAGTCTCCTCTCCGGTGGGTACAGTGCAGTATTGACTTTTGTTTTCCAAATGAAACCAACGCTACAAGCCAGTCAGGCTATTCCACCCTGTACAAAATAACGATTTGGTTTTAATAGAAACTGTACACACCAGGACCGTCATCAGATCAGGGTTTTGAAAAG